>BSBM01001102.1:7707500-7982500 GCA_027924585.1 Larix kaempferi
TGGTTCTCAAATTTAGATGAACTTAAATGCAAACAAAGAGAAATACACCCACAAAAAATTCCATCGATCCCATAAACGCTGGGCCAGGCATACAAGATTTAATAATAAGTTTTTGTGATGATTTTTAATAAAAAAAAATCCATACCGATCCTTATGCAATAATTTAAAATTAGCATGAAGCAAACAAACTTTAAAAACCTTTAAAAATGAGCATGCACATCAATTACTCTTTGTATGAGGATTCGTTCAAAACTATAAGCGAAAAGAACCACTAAAGTATATATAACCATATCAAAATAAACCTATTATAATCTTTTTCACAATAAGATAGGAAATATGTAGAGTCTAATCATTAACAACCACATCTTTGAAAACAATGCGGACAAATTTAATATAAAAGATTATGGCAGGAAATTATCATGCAGGACTATTGAAAGATGACAACCATTCAAAATCCTATAGAAAATGGGATACCTAACATCAAATTTCCACAATATCCCACTATTACAATAATAGAAATCAAAATTTGTTGTAGATCATCAGGCCTGAATGTTATGACAAGCATTATTGTTCATTGAACTCTCCCTCCATGCTTAAAAGTTTGTAACTTCACGATATAGACTCTGATTGAGTCTAGGAAACCTGCACTACCAAACCCATGGATCCCTATTATCTTCCCCTATTCCTTGTTGGTTTGAAAGTAAGTTCACTACTATAGCCCACATGGACCGAGTTTTGTTTGATTTGTGTGAAACATTAATGATTTTATTATAGCCCAAGAGTGATGAACACCATAAAATCCGTTGATTTCATGACGATTTCTCGTGGTTCAACTCGTACTACAAGCAAAGTACAATAAATACAAAATTATTATTTTTCATATAAGCTTGCATAGTTAACATATATGCACATGCATGAGATCACCTAAGGAGATCACCTAAGCACAAGGATGTATTAGTAACTTACGACTATTATAGTTCCATTAGCACCCCATGTTGAACTCCCTAGAATTTTCTTTTCCTCACACCGGTATCTCAACCTTCGATGCCATAATCAAGTTGTACTAAATTCAATGTATCTTGGTTTACTCTCACGGTAATCCAACGAATGCATGAGTACATCCCATCATTAAAGAACATAAGAACAAATTAATAAGAAGTCGAATATATATATATATATATATATCCCCTCACCAAAAAAAATATGTTGTGCATTCATATATTATGATTTGGGATATGTAACAAAATCTATTATAAAAAATGTGTTTTCAATGTTTATCGAAAATATTATACCGGTATAAAGTGAAAATGATAAAAAAAAAAAAAACTTAATTAATTTAATTTTTTTAAATTATTGTTAATTGAAAAACAAATAGATAATGAAGTAGAAGTTTTAATGATAATATAATAATTTTTTCTTTCAAAATTAAATTTTAATATTAATATTTATAAAATTATAATATTCATTATATTATAGATTAATTATATTTTATCTTAGAATTTGAGGTGGACTATCATTTATGATTTTCTTATATTGAAGGAGGATGGAGCAAGTGTACTATGAAGATTGATTATATGGTAGTCGTTCCAAATTATAAATAAACAATTATATAAAAAAAAAGAAAAATAATTGGTAGTGATGCCTATATAACTCGTAGCTCATTCGCTGGAAAAAAAAACCCGTAGCTCATGCATGAATAAGTAAAGACAACCCATTTAACTAAAGAAGGTAACAAGTGATTACAACTAAGCATAAGTGGCTCTACTAGTACTTATAGATGTTTATATTTTAGAATTTAGGGTGGATTAGTAAATATGCTAAATTCCTATATTGTATAATGATAAGACAAGTGCATTTTTCATGATTAACAACATGTTTAATTAGAAGAAAAGAAGTGACTACAAATAATGTTACAACTATGCATAAGAAACAAGTAACAGATAACTTATTTGTGACATTTAACTTATATCTTATCAATATTTATAAACCACAAATTAAATAACTATGCTAATAATACTAATATTAATACTGAAGTTTGAATGTTTTCATCTAAAACATTTATATCAATTTACCTCGTTTAAAATACATAGCCCTGTCCATATGTACTTTGTAATGCATAGGAGTCGCAATACTGTAACGTTATCTTTGACAAGTAAGCAAACCAGATGTCAGCACGCTTACGCACTTTCCACTATAATCGGTATCCCGTGTTGGGGTCTGAGAGCCAATATATGGAGAAACTGTGAATTTGAAGTGTTTCAGGATGCTGTACATCGCCACCTTGGCTTCCATTACTGCAAAATTCTGGCCAATGCACACTCGCGGCCCACTCGAAAAGGGAATGAAGGCCGACGGATGATTGCCTGCGGCTTCTGTTACTCCATTTCTGAAACGCTCAGGCCTGAACTCATTCGCATTGCTACCCCAATACTTTGGATTTCTGTGGACTGATAATACGTCTATTATCACATTCACACCCTTGGGAATCACCATATATTCTCCCAAATTCAAGTCCTTAAATGAGTGTCTTACAAGCAATGCACCTGGCGGATATAATCTCAGCGTCTCGTTCAACACCATTCCAACCTGCACAGGGAGGCCCAATCCTGTTAGTAATAACCAAAAGATTTAAAGTGTAATTTGATTGTAAAATGTTAGGTTATTCATGGACTCTTCTGAATAAGTGAGGGTACTAATATAGATCATGAATATTAGTTGTGCAATCTGAAGTGTACATCTATAGGCTGTGCACCCTGGACTGCCTATCTTTAAGTTGGCTAACCTAGAATAGATGTAATATAGTCATATCTTCATCTTCATGTCATGAAGCAAAGTTGACTTTGCTCTATATCAGTTAGATGGAGGGAATTAGTAATCAAGATAAGCTTAGCTCAGGCATCATGAATTCAATTCTAAAGAGTTTAACACTTTCAAATTATGTAACTTGGAGTTTCTCATTTCCAAATTACATTCAAATTATGTAACTTGGAGTTTCTCATTTCCAAATTACACAACGTAGGAATGGATATTACAATTTTATACTTGCCATTTTCAATTTCATGGTTATTTATAGGGAGAAAATGGAGAAAGGCAGGTAAGAAGCTTTTCATAGAGCAAGCACTCAAAACAATGTTACACTTACTATTTTCAACTTCCCCAAAGAATCCATGGAGAGAATATCACCGATTGAGATCGCTTCCTCACGAGCTTTATCTTGCCAGTCCGGGTGGAGAGCCAAGAGGAGTATTGCCCATGATAGCAAAACGCTTGTACTCTCCCTTCCTGCAAGGAAGAATGTTTTGCACTCGTCCATTAATTGCTGTGTTCTGTACTTCATTCTCTTGCTGTCATTGGTGGAGGAGAGTCTGTCTATCTCTTGCAGCATAAGACCGAGGAGATCCTTCCCATACGAACCAGTAGCTCGTCGTTCCTCAATCATCTTTTTTAAGTTGCCCTCTAGTCTTCTCATTCGTTTCCATATCTCCACGTTTGTTGGAGTAGGAAGGTAGCTGTGTAAAATGTACTTTACCCGTCAGAATATAATATAGTACAAAGCATTCAATCTGCACACTTGCCATTCATTGCGAAGGTGACATCAAGAATTCACGATTCCATGGATTTTAGCGGATTTCAAGCTCACGTTGGCCACTCCACAGCTTGGTATGATGTATGATTACATACATATTTTAGTTTTAGTACTTCATTATTTGATTTATAGATGATGATAAGGAAACCAAGCTTACACCTCACTAGATTTCTCAAATATCTGTTGATTTCTTAATGAATGTTACAATAGTGGGAAGGTACATGACATTTTCAGATGATGATAAGGAAACCATGCTTACACCTCACATAGATGGATCGGTTTGATACTATACATTGAATTGTTTAAATATATTTTTGTCATGGTTAATGTAATATTATTTAAAGTTGTTTATATATATCAACATGAGAAATGGCAAACACTTTGTTATATATGTTTATGTTCGGTGTTTGATGCAATCTTTTTCTTAGTATGTAAATTCATTTATTGTTTCTTTGCATTTTGTTTAACTGGTTAGTTTTTATTTTAACTTTTTAATATATAAGTAAAAAGACAGTATTTCCAAGAATCTGATACTCAATAAAAGCCATACATTCTGCATTATTTCTAAATGTGATTTTAGTAGACTTCTCCTTTTTATTTTTTTTAAAGTTTTATGTAAAATTATAATACAGATTTAAATTATCACAGTTTCTCTATACTATTATGATTTTAATTTTTTTTAACTTTATTTTTCACATTAAAATTGGACATCTACCGTCCCATCAAAGACTGTATAAGCATTTCACTCTTCTCCTCTGCACAAAACTTTTCTCCTCATATTGTGTGGAGAAGAAGAAAAGCGATAGAAATTATCACCATATATTTTCTACGTCTGCATATTGTAAGAAACGTAACATTTATAATTCAGAACTGTTTATTTTGTTCAACTGAGAGGAGGATTGGAAAACATTGTCCATGAATAATTTATATCAAAACTAAATCAAGAGCTTTCTATGGATCTTGCTTTAATCCAATCAAATTATTATGTTCTATTTTAAAACAAAACCTCCCATCAACCCAATCTAGGGTAATTAAATACTGACTGGGTTCTATTTTTAGGGTAAATAAATACTGATTGGTTCCTATTTTTACACAAAACCAATTATAAACTCAATCTAGCAATTGGCTGGGAATTCGTAGGTATCGAAATGACGGCACCATCAATTCTTCTAACTGCGTCAGATCTTCAAACAGTTCTTTTCCCAGTTTGCCGTCGCTCATTCCAAACTCGGACCTCAAAATAATGTTGGCAGTCAGTGTACCCATATATTTGGTTAGGTCAATTTCACAACGCCCCCTATGGCATTCGCTATAGTCTCGCCCCATTCATCTACCAACTCTTTGGTACATTTAGACATCATGTCAACAGATGCCTGTAGGGATTCAAAAAGATCAAAAGCTTTACTGAAAGAAGAGCGGAGTTAACAGGCATATTTATCATACATATTCATTACATTATAGGAGCATTATTAACTAATCTGTCGCTGTCACAAGGCAATAACTATTATAGCAAAACCAATTACAAAAAGTATACTCACTCGATATTCAATAACCCTTATATGATCTTCTGACTCTCAAGTAAATTTATATGAATACTGCCGAATAAAAGTTAGTATGAGACACGCTTGCTCCGAAATGAAATGAGTTTAACCTGATAATATTCATATTCACCTTGAGCATCTCCATAATATTCATATTCACCTTGAGCATCTCCATATTAAAGGCAGGCGCAACGATTCGGCGCTGGCGAGACCACTGTTCACCGTTAACACTAAACACGCCTTTCCCGAACACAACAGAAACCAATTTCTGGGTCATAGGAGACCTTCCACAGTCATTCAAGCGCTTCGAAGATAGAAGCCGCTTGATCTCTTCTGCATCGGTCAGAACAATTCTGGGTTCGTGACCAAACGAGATCACAAACTTCTCTCCTGCACAAATTAGATGAATCCTAAATCTTATCATTACAACAAATAAGCAATCAATCTGTGACCAGCTTGTTAAACAAATTACTTGCCGTGGAAATGCTCTCTTTCTGAAATTGTGATCTACGGATGACATCTCTGTGCGCATCTCCTGCTGCATCGTGTTGGCAATATCCAGTAGATTGCCGAGCATAAAACGTGGGGGAGGACCTTTGAATCCCTGCTTTTTCAGAGCTCCATAGATAGCCCATGGCGTCCATAAGTATTTGATGAAGAAACATAGCAGAAAAGGGGATATTCCAGCGATAAATAGTGTGAATAGCAGACCACTGATACCAACTCCAGAGACTCCAAATACATTCCATGCGGAAGTGGGAATAGGGAAAAATGAATCAAGTCAGAGTTTATCGCAAGAATATCATGACCTTATTGCAAATAGAGATAATGAAGTAGGGCAAATATTATTCAGTCTGCAGCACATTTAATGCGGGCAGCAGCGGGCTGAGAGGAGAGATATTGAAGAACTTTAATATAAACTCGTGCTCTAAAAGCGTTTTTATTATTTTTATATACGGTACGGTTGTGTGATAAGTTTCGATATATGTATTGTTTGATTTAAAATCATAAAGTTACATGTCAATGGTAATGTACGGTGTTTTCAATAAATATTGTAACATATTTTGAAATATATTAAATTTAATTTAAAATATTTTAATTAGATAATATTCATAATTTACGTTTTTTAAGTTATATCAATTAAATATAATCAATTAAATATCCTAATACCTTGTAACATATTAATTCAACCTATTCTAACAATATATCAATTCAATCAATTTGAGATTGGTTTGGGCTAGTTTTTAATGTAGAGGCGGTGTATGGTACGAAGAATTCGTGAACATAGTTCTACAATGTCCATACAAAATAATATATACATAAAATTCTTTAGAAAAACGTTACAATATAGACTTAAAAACCATATAGAGACAAAAATTATTAGAAAAACGTTACAAAGTGCGTGGAAGTGAGGCCTTACCCTACGTACTACCTATCGTAAACGTTACTTTAACGTATGAATCCAAATTATCTCGAAGGACAACTTATGGTGGAAAACAAAATAGATTCGGTTGGGAGAATCAAAGACAAAAATTAATATTATTATAGAACGATTACATCATTATAAAACACTACTTGGCACAAACAGACAACAATACGGAGTGCTTGAAAGACAATATTTATGGAGTTGACTTCCAGGTCATCTTCTTTTCGAATTGTTGCTTCTCATAGTCATAGATTGCACAACTTCTACCCTACCACTTACATGTGGCCAAAGGAGCCAAAGAATCAGCTAAAAGCTATGAAGTTCAAGGACTTCATCTCAATAGTCTAATCAAGGTGCACACACCATCTAATTCAACTTTTTTAATCATTATTGTAATACATCGAGAATAATTAAATTATTTTAATTTTATTGAGCAATACAAGTAATACTTTAACTATTATGTTATTATTATTTTTGATAGAAAGTCAAAAATGAAACACATTGTAATAGTTCATTTTATTTAATAAAAATGCTGAAAAGGGGGACATAAGTGGAAATAGTTGTTGAAGAGTGTATGCTCACCCATAAGAGGAAAGGACAAGTGGCTGAAGCCACTGAGTGAGAACTCAAGATGCAGGAGGTATGATCCCTAAAAATCAGGTCACAACTCTTAGTTGATTGCTGAAGAGCACGAGGCTCATAAATGGCCAAGTCCTAGGAAAAACACTATAAATTAGTATGTCCATGAGCAGCAGGAGGCTAGCAATAGACAGGGATTGAATCTAAGAATGCAAGAGATGGCACATTGAAAGATTTTTCTCTTGTGGTTCAGCGAACAAGCTCGGGGGTTCTAGAGTAAGTGATTTGGTTGCTCTAGAAGTTGGTTGGGAGGAACAGCTGCACCACTTCTATTTTCCCGCTAGCTGAAACAGGTTCCTTGCCCTCCTCTTTTTCTATTTAATTAATTTAATTTTTGTAAGGGTTTAATTTCAAATTTCTTTACCTCTAACCCTCGGTAAAAAATTCATTCATGCATCCAAGTAGATCATAAATTGGTATTTTCTTTAATGTTTGCACAATTACATCTCTTAATACATGCTATCGTTGACGTTAAAATCAGATGATAAATATTATTAAATTTCAATTGTCAATTCTGTATGTTTTCCATTTAATAATTCACTAAAGGAGTACTTAGCCTCTGAAATAAATCATAGAAGTTTTCTCCTTGTTTCAAACTCTGTTTACAACAAGAAATTCTCTTTTTATAGATTCAGATCTTGAATAGAGTTAAATCGAATGGAATCATTCATAAGCTAATTATCTTATGAAATCTTTAAATTTGGGCGAAGCAAACATTTTAGTTTAAACAAGTAATTTCGATATCAGTATGATTTGTATATATCCTGAATTTATACCTCTTAATGGAAAACTTTAAATATCATAATCTAAATAAGAAATTAATGAATTTCCTTAGCAAGCTTTTTTTTTGGATCTATAGTTATTGTCGTTTATATATATATTGTCAAATAACAAGGGTAAAATATTCTATCTTTCGAAATCAACAAAATTGAGCAAAATAAATGTTACAGTCATTTATCCAATTTAGAAAACCATAGTTTTATTTCAAAAAAACTGCTTTCTTTCACAACAACGATTTAAACTATTCCAAAACAAATATATGTGCAGAGAGTAATACCTAGATTGCATTTAAGTCGTTTTTCTTAAATCATGCTATCATTCAAAATTTTCATTGCAGAGAAAGATAGGAACCGTGGGCTGTAAAATAAAAACATTATAAATAGCATTTGCATTAATATCGAATACCACGGCGATAAGCCCCATGATATTGGCTTACAACGATAAATGTATTAACCATATTATTTATCTAATCTCCTTACATAGTGTAATCTACCCTTGAAGGCACTCATACCCTAAGATTTGCTAGATTTTAATAAGTTAAACAAAATCCTTTCAATCGATGCTAATGCCGATGTTAAAAGAAGGCGTGAAGCCATAACCAATAGACAATAACTCCATTATTGGACAGCCTAAAATCAACTTATCTTTAGAAGGAGATTGTCGAACCGTGCTTTAAAATTTTGTAGCCTGGTATCATATCTCTCAAATTAGCCAAGCTAAGACTACTCTGCACCTCAACCTCTGTCTCGTTACCTGCACCCAGAAGTGTGATTTCTCATTTTTTTAAGCACACACTGTTTGCACTTATGTATATTTTAGGATTAACTTTTTATCACAGTGACGAATGTCTTACCTAGGCGTTTATGCGACATGGGCATCACAGATGATGACCTTAGCTTAACTTTGCTAGCGCCTCCAACCTGGAAACAATTGCATTTCAAAACCCTTAGTATCTTTTCAAATCCCAAGCAAGCAAATCAAACCGGATTTTAGAGTTTAGAATCCCATTTACCTTCTCTGCACAACTTGGAAGCGTAGGGTCACCTCCTCCTCAACTATAGTTTTTTTTCTTCTTACTTGGTTAAGGTTAGCTCGAGGCCATTCATGAACCTGCACTGGGTTGCAACGACTGACAACAACACGGTGGAAGCCTCACACCTCTTCTTCTCCTCCCTGCGAGAAACAAACAAAAGAAAACTTACATCGGGGTCATATTTCTCACAGAGTTTTTCCAAACACCTTGACAGTTACAAAAATCTCTTCACGCAGAGTTCACAGACCAAAAAGAATACTTCACACAGAGTTCATAGACCCATCTTACATTAATGCAGAGCTCTTAAAACATCACGGTGTTAAAACACATCACACTTAACTCGCAAATCAAGAACAACTTGCTTTAATGGAGGTTAAGACATTCGTAGAAGCATTTAAAACTTATAAAACCCTTCGCCTGCCAAATGGATGTTGGAGATTAACTCTCAGCTCTGGCCATAAATCCTCGTTGCGCTGTCAACTGGGAGCCAGGGTGGCTTCCATCAACCACCATTAAAATTACAAGTAAGAGCCTTAAATTGTTTCAACCACCTTGTTATCGTTCATGAATCCCACTCTTGCCTATAGTTTTTAGACTTTCGACCTTGCACGTTTAAACCATATATCACCATGGTCGCACTACTTAGTATTTGGTTTTGAGCTTAGGGTTAGTTTCGTGGCCCTCCTTATTGTTGCGTGTGTTTTCCTTAGGATTAAAAGATTATAACAGTATATAGTTTTAAAGGGTATCCCTTATATCAAATTTGGCAAAACGACTTTGAATGCTAAGTCCTTCTACCTCTTGGGCGACCTGCCCTTTTAATTGTGTAATTTGCTTAAAGCATTATCCTTATTTGTTTTACTTGATGAATTTCATAAATATAAATAAAATGTGGGGAGTATCCTTTTATTAATTCAAATATTATGCATGTAATTTTTTTTTTTAATTATGGGTTTTGAGTTTCATTACATATGGCATCAAAGAAATGGTGGCAACACTTGGCCTGAATTGGCCCAACAATTAAACATCTGATAAAAACATAAAACTAATGTTGCTATTTTATTTTCTGGTTTGACTCTCTTACTAGATAGGAAGAGGAAGAAATTGTATTTTGCAGGAAGACCATGGCATAATTCAGTATGCATGAAGGAGAGGAATCACCTCCTCGAATACCGGTGAACACTGAAGGAGGTGAAATATGGGTAAACTTGAACGAAAGTAGAATAGACAATCCATCATAACTACAAAAGACTGTCAAAGAATTAAGGTCAGAATTAAAAAGAGTTAGGGATGAAAACGAACGCATTATGAAAGCTCAAGAATATATAAATAATTTTATGTTAGTTAAAATACACAGTAATGAAAAAGATAAAAATAAAGAAACTAAAGAAGATAAGCCAAAAGTTACACCTCCTAAACCTAAGGGAAGGAAACTGGAATTTTCCAGCCATGGGCCTAAAACTTCTAGTGAAGAGTTACAGAAACAAGAACGTCAAGATTCTAGAGAAAGTAGTGAGAGTCATAAAGATAAAAAGAAGTACAGACCCTATGAAAAAAATTCAGGAGAATTTAAAAAACTTAAACCCCCAATGTTTAACGGTGAAATTGAGAAAGGGGAAGAGGCAGAAGCCTCATTGTCTAGAATGAAGAAATATTTCCAGATTTATAATTATTCAGATGAACTAAAGGCTAAAATGGCCATCTATAACTTACGCGGAAAAGCAGATATCTGGTGGCAAGATATCAAGAAAGTAAAAGGGATTAAAGAACAAGAAGTAACCTAGAAAACCTTGAAGAAATTATTTAAAGAAAATTATATTTCAGAACAATACTACGAGGAAAAATAAAAAGAGTTCTACAAATTAAGGTTGGGTGCTTTAACCATGAAAGAACTTTGCAGTAAATTCTTAAGTCTGCTACGTTATGTACCTTATATAACTGATGAAAAGCCTAAAATACAAGGTTTTCTCAGTTGCTTACCAACTCCATTTAAAGAATGGATCGAATATGACAATCCAAAGACACTGGAAGAAGCAACGAGGAAGGCGAATTACTGTTACGAACATAATAAAAATAAGAGAGAAAACATACCTATTTGGAACTTAAAGAGGCGAGATAATTTTAAGAAAAATAATAACAATAGATTTTAAAAAAAATCTGGAAATAGTTACAGCGGGTATCACGCTAACAATTACAGAAATTTTAAACCCCAACACCCTACAGTGAGGGAGAGAGAGCCCTCCCATAACTATAAAAACAATGCTTAGAAAGAGACACTAAAATGTTGGGAATGCGACGAACCGCATTACTTTAAAAACTGCCCTAAAAGAAATAAAACTTTTGATAA
Source organism: Larix kaempferi (assembly GCA_027924585.1). Lineage (NCBI taxonomy): Eukaryota > Viridiplantae > Streptophyta > Pinopsida > Pinales > Pinaceae > Larix > Larix kaempferi. The sequence goes on from BSBM01001102.1 coordinate 7,718,853, forward strand.
AGTTCACTCTATTCAGGAAGCTGTTACAGTTGGAGATATTGAAATGAGTATGCCCAGAATCAATGTTGCACTGGAGAATCGACAGGCATACCATCAAGCTTCAATGGTCGAAATTGAAGGTATTATAAAAAGCCAACCTATTTCCATATTAATTGATCCAGGTGCAAGTTTAAGCTATGTATCACCTAGGGGTTGTTGAGTTATGTAAATTAGTATCTGAAAAGTTTGAAAAATCTTGGCTGCTATTGATGTATATGTAACTTCAGAATGTATTTCATATATGTATATTGTACTCCTATAGAGATGGTATTATTCCTCTATACGGAAGTGTTTGTATTCCTATAGAGATATTATTATTCCTCTATACAAAAGTGTCGTCATTTATATTGTAAGTGTCGTAACTTATACTTGATGGGTTATTAGACAACCTTGTTGGCGTCGGCCCTGTATAAGTCATGTGGGTCGGAGGGTTATTAGAACACCCTATTGGGGGTCAGCCATGTGGGTCAAAGCGTTATTAGACCACCCTATTGGGTGTCGACCCAGTCAGCTTTGTGTTATGTGGTTAAGTTGAGGCCGACCTAGTAAAGGTTATTAAGCAAGTCAAGTCAAGTATAAATAGAGTGCGGGAGGCACTCTATTTCATCATTCTAATTCTCACACACAGTCTTTGGAGAGTAGCGCACTTATGGAGGAGGAGAAGCTGTTGCTAGGAGATTTCTATCTCTTATGCTTGGGTTGTATCATTGCTCTATCTATCTCTGAGGAAGTTATTGGGGTTTTTCCCCTTTATGGTTTTCCCCAAGTAAACTCTACGTCTCTTGTGTGCTTGCATTATTGTCCATGATTGATATGTTGTAGATATGTTGTACATGTTGTTCTCTCATTTAAGATCCTAGATCAGATTGAAGTAAATTCTGAAAAACTAACATGGTATCAGAGGTAGGCTAAAAGAAGGCATGAAATGACATGTATGACACTTGTTGCACTTACGATGCTAGGGCTTGATATAGAAAACCCAGTCATCGTATAACTTTCACTATAAATCCATCTTGGCGAAGTTTTTGGATTTGAAACTTTTATAGTTCGAAGATCAGATCCCCATGTACCTTATGTCCAAAGGACAACTTCTAATTAGTTGTAATTTGTGTTTTATGATCTGTACAATATAGGGTTTCTGCCTCTTCCAAATTTGAGTCATAAACAGGTGACCTAGGAAAAAAGGTCATAACTTGGGCTAGGAAGCTCCAAATGCAATTTCGTAAAATGTGACAGGTATTGCATGGATTGTACTTTCTGAGGTAACTTTTTTAGAGGCCGAAACTGAACCAATGACATGTGGAACGCCGTACAAGTTCGCTCTCCTGTTTTATCCCATAAACAGGTCATGTTGCGACACTTGGCATAACTCTCTCTCCGAGAATCCAATTAATGTCAGACCTGTAGGGTTGGAAGGATGACAGGTCAGGCTACCACTGTTAGAAGTGTCAGATCCTGTGGATTAGAAAGTTCAGATATACACTAGAAACAATTAGGTACATATTTCTGTCAAAACAGAATTATTTTTGAGCACCTTCATTCATGGCTTCGGGAATTTAGCATTTCGGAGAAAGATGGAATTTTTGTAATCGGAGACCATGGCTGAATGCTACTCATAAAAATTGAAATCTAGAGACCAAGATCAAAATTTTTGGTTGGGTAGAAGGCTGGGCTTGATCAGACCCTAGTTTGGGACTTTGATGAGAAAAGTGCAAAATTAGGGCTTCTACAAAAATGGGAATTTTTTAAATCTGTGACCACGGTTGAAAGCTCCTCGGAAAAATAGAAGTTTAGAGATTTGGATCGAACGTTTTGATTGGGCAGAAGGGTGGGCTTTATCAAACCCTAGTTCGGGGTCATGTCTAGTGAATCCAGAAGTTTCAAAGGCAAAATTGAGGGGTGAAACTTTGCAGTTTTCAAATTCTGAGTATACTAGGTTGATCAGCTCATCAAGGTGCATCTTTATATCCTTTTAGAAGTTTGAAATTCAAATTTTGAATTTTTAGGGTTTCCCTAGCAAACCCCAATCCAACTCAAGATCCATTTTCTGCAAATCAAGTGGATTGGGTTAATCCTAGAAGAAAATGGATTGGTCACCTGCATAAGTGAAGAAGTTCCTGTTTCAGAGGGAGATGAGGCTAAGGCCTTACATAAGAAGATTACAAGCGATCTCGACAGGTATGACTTACAGGTATGTTTCGAATTCTGTTCATGGTTAAGTTTATGATATGTTTGTCTTCATATCATTACAGTTAGTACAATCTTGATTAATTACTAGATTTGTCGTATCACCTTAATAAAATTATGAATACATGATAGAAGATATTCATTGATTAAGGTTTTGACACTTATGATTGTACTAATGCATTGTGATGTTGTATGAGGTTCATGTTGTTCGCTAACATGAAAGGTACACCAAGAAAGACAAATCATGTTCTACTTCAAGAACATATGATCATGGTGACATGAAGACAAAGATTCATCCATTGTCATGGATCACATAGAAGATCTACTTACGAGGTATGTATAACTTGGTTCTACAATGGTTAACTTATGAGACATGCAAGTTACTAGCACAAGTCATTGAACAGAACCATAAGACATCATGCAGGTACATTAGACATAACTAGCTAACATAGTAATCCAAGTATGTTTTTCCTATATCAAGTTAGAATATTACCTTGTGTCAGGATCCCTTATATAAGTATGATTGGTTATGTTTATTCATAAAGTTAGAAATGTAAGTAATCAAGGGTTTATGCATATTATGTCTCTTATCTTGATTGATGATATGACTAACCAGAAGAGTCATGAAAGTATGGGTTTGAGTAATCATGGGTTTAGGCACATTATGTTTCTTACTTTAATTTATGATATGACTAACCATAAGAGTCCTTAAATACTAATGCTTATTATTTTTGTTTGAAATGATCATGACTATACATGCTTAAGATTATTGTGTTTTGATAGTATTGAGAATATACTAATAAATGTGTGATTATGTATGAGATCTTGAAAATATCACAATAATGATACTTGTAAGCATGCATAGTGATCTAGGATGGATATAAGTTCAAGGACAAGTAATCCAGGAAACAAAGATCAAGAGGGAGCACACCCTAGTAGTTTCTGCAAGGATGCAGATATTCAGAGGGAGTCGACCAGTTCTCACAATCCACATCATAATGGAGTTGCAAAGATTCAGAGGGAGTCCACCCAACAACCAAATAAAAATAAGTATTTGAATTGTCATTTCTTACATATTTGTTGTTTAAATAATGTTGTTCAATGATGTATATGCTTATGTTCCTAGACTTAGGTTGTGTATTATGCATATTAGAATAATTGCATTAATGAACAGTATACTACTAATATACATGGGTAAGTGGCCTATGGCACTGTACAACATTCCATTGCTACTTATCTAGAATGAAACCTCTTTGCTGACATGTTGGGAGTTGTGCACACTCTTAACAATGTTTTGTTAGAGATTGCAAGGCATCTAGAAAGCTATGGGATATGAATAAATGTTATATTGAAGCATTGGCTAAGATAATTGCATGACTGTATGACATATTTCTTTATGTGTAAGAATTTGTTCTGAAAACTATGAGATGTTTCTAATCATGCAATTTAACTTGCTTTGTAGGAAAGATCATATATGAGCACCTACAAAAGAAGGACTACAACATTTGTTTCAACAACAAAGTTATCTATTGAAGATATTGAATATATTGAAGTTCCCAGGACTCGGGAAGAATTCCATGATCGAGGAGTACCAGTCGATCATGAAGAATGATGTTTGGGATGCAGTCCCATGACGTGAAGGAAAGTCTACTGTGACTTCCAAATGGATCTATAAGATCAAGCATGCTGCATGTGGTAGCATGGAGAAATATAAAGCAATATTTTTAGCTCGTGGCTTCTCCTAGAAAGAAGGGATTGATTATGGACTCAAGTATGATGCGAATCAAAAGTTTAACCTGCAGGGTTATTCAGATTGGGCAAGTAGTGCTGCAGATAGGAAGAGCACATCTGGGTGTTGCTTCAGTATGGGCTCAGGTGTGATCTCTTGGTTTAGTAGGAAGCAGTCCTGCGTAGCACTGAGTACAGCTGAAGCAAAGTATGTTGCAGCTTGTTCGGCTAGTTGCAAGGCAGTATGGCTCCAGAAGCTACTGTCTGATTTATTTGATCTCCTGCTCAAGGCTACTGGTATCTTTTGTGACAACTAGAGTTGTGTGAATCTCTATGAGAAGCCGGTGTTCCACGATAGGTCGAATCACATAGAGATCAAATATCACTATATCAGGGATATGGTGCAGAGAGGAACAATGAAGCTCCTGTATGTTGCAACGGATGAGCATGTTGCAGATGTACTGATGAAGCCACTAGCTAGAGTGAAGTTTGAATACTTCAAAGAGAGGCTTGGTGCTCTTCAGATTGATGACACTTCGAGGAAGAAGTGATGGACACATTTGTTGAAGCCATTCCAAGCATGGTGAGAGGAGGATCCTTCCATGGCTATGGATGTAAGTGTTGGATGATAAGCATCAGGACGATGCTCTAGTTACTGCTCTGTATATGCATCATGTTGGATGCTGGATATGATCAGTTGGATCATTTATATGTATGTATGCGTCATGTTGGATGCTGGATATGATCAGTTGGATCATGGGTATGTATCTGTAGATGTATCAGGTGGATACATTGTATGATCAGGTAGATCATGTATGTTGATATGTATCAGGTATGATCAGGTGGATCATGTATTTGTATATGTATTAGGTGGATACATTGTATGATTAGGTAGATCATGTATGATGATATGTATCAGGTAGATAGTATGTATGCATTAGGTGGATGCATTCTATGATTAGGATGATCATGGATGACGAGCTTCAGGATGTTGCTCCAGATATGCATCAGGACAATGCAGTGATGAGTATTAGAACAATACTCTAGATGATATGCATCAGGATGATGCTATGATGATGATCAGGATGATCATATGTATCAGGTGGATACATTATATAATCAGTTGGATTATGTGTGATGAGTTCCGAAGACACAGATGCACATGAGCTTTTTGGACATGGTTGTAGATGTGTTCTCCCATGGTCGCGATGTAATTGCTGGGCTTTTCTGACATGGTGGCATATGTGTTCTCCCATGGTTGTGATGTAATTTCTAGGGCCATTCGAGCATGGTTGTAGATGTGTTCTCCCATGGTTGCGATATAAGTGTTAGGGCCATTCGAGCATGGTTGTAGATGTGTTCTCCCATGGCTGCGATATAAGTGCTGGGGCCATTCGAGCATGGTTGTATATGTGTTCTCCCCTGGCTGCGATATAAGTGTTGGGGCCATTTGAGCATGGTTGTAGATGTGTTCTCCCATGGATGCAATATAAGTGTTGTGCCATTCTGACATGGTGGTAGGTTGGTCCTCCCATGGTCGTTGATGTAAGTGTTGCGCCTTTCACGGATGGTGGTAGGTTGGTCCTCCCATGCCGATGAGTGTAAGTGCTATGTGTGTGCATCTAGGTTGTGCTTCGTGATACTCTGTGGCTGTGGACAGGTTGTGCAGTAGCATGTAAAAGGTCCTAGGAGATCTGATAGGTTGAGCTGTGTGCTCGTAATTAGTCCTGGGATGCTCTTTCGAGGTTTTCTGACGCACGTAATAAGTCCTGAGGATTCCACAGTATGACCAATGATGATGGAGACCTGCATGTGGTGGGCCTACATCAATTATGAAAAAGGACTGGCTCTGTAGAACTTCCTAGGATGAGTAGATTCAAATATTGATTGAGATAGCAACAGCAGTGATGATGGCGATGAGTCGATGACGATTATCCAGTGACGATGATCTAGAGAAGAAGACTTGTGCTAGAAGACCTGTGTCGAGAAATACCTTCCTAGTTAAGAGGGAGTGTTGATGTATATGTAACTTCAGAATGTATTTCATATATGTAAATTGTACTCCTATAGAGATGGTATTTTTCCTCTATACGGAAGTGTTTGTATTCCTATAGAGATGTTATTATTCCTCTATACGGAAGTGTTGTCATTTATATTGTAAGTGTCGTAACTTATACTTGATGGGTTATTAGACCACCTTGTTGGGGTTGGCCCTGTATAAGTCATGTGGGTCGAAGGGTTATTAAACCACCCTATTGGGGGTTGACCATGTGGTTCAAAGGGTTATTAGACCACCCTATTGGGTGTCGTCCTAGTCAGCTTTGTGTTATGTGGTTAAGTTGAGGCCGACCTAGTAAAGGTTATTAGGCAAGTCAAGTCAAGTATGAATAGAGTGCGGGAGGCACTCTATTTCATCATTCTGATTCTCACACACACTCTTTGGAGAGTGGTGCACTTGTGGAGTAGGAGAAGCTAATGCTAGGAGTTGTCTATCTCTTATGCTTGGGTTGTATCATTGCTCTATCTATCTCTGAGGAAGTTATTGGGGTTTTTCACCTTTATGGTTTTCCCCAAGTAAACTCTGTGTCTCTTGTGTGCGTGCATTATTGTCCATGATTGATATGTTGTACATGTTGTTCTCTCAGTTAAGATCCTAGATTAGATTAAAGTAAATTCTGAAAAACTAATTGGTACTAAACAGAAAGTCATTAGTTGTGTGAAAATTGTGAAGTATTGATGAATGAATTTAATACGAATGCTGATTTGAATATCTTACCATTAGGTTCTTATGATATGATGATTGGAATGGATTGGTTGGAAGAACATAAAGTTATGTTGAATTGTGTTGACAATACTTTTACATGTATAAATAATACTGGAAATTCAGTTAACGTAATAGGAATTCCTAGAAAAACCACCATCAGGGAAATCTTAGCCTTACAAATGAAAAGATCAATACGTAAGGGATGTAAAGTTTTTGTTGTATATGTAATAGATAATAAGGAGAAAGATAAAAAACTTAACATAGATGATATACCTATTTTAATATATTTTAAAGCTATCTTTCCAGAGGAAGTTCTTGGACTACCTCCAAAAAGAGACATAGACTTTACGATTGATCTCGTACCAGGAGCAATACCAACATCAAAAGCTTCATATATAATGAATATAATAGAACTCACTGAACTTAAATCATAGTTACAAGAATTAATTGACAAAGGTTACATTCAACCTACTGTTTCCCCTTGGAGAGCACCAGTCTTATTCGTAAAGAAAAAAGACAGAACCTTAAGACTATGTATAGATTATTGACAATTAAATAAAATGACTATTAAAAATCAATATCCTTTATCCTAGATAGTCGATCTATTTGATCAGTTCCAAGGGGCCACAATCTTTTCTAAATATATTTAAGATCTAGCTACCATCAGGTATGGATCAAGGATGAAGACATCTTTAAAACTGCTTTTAGAACTCGTTATGGACATTATGAGTTTGTTGTTATGCCTTTTGGTTTAAAAAATGCACATGCAGCTTTTATGTGTTTAATGAACAATATTTTTAGCAACTATTTAGATAAATTTGTAGTTGTCTTCATTGACGACATATTGATTTATTTAAAGAATAAACAAAAGCACGCAGAACATTTAAGAATAGTCCTGAAAATTTTAAGAGAACAACAATTGGTTGTTAAGTTCAGCAAGTACGATTTTTATAAAGACAAAATTCAATATCTAGGAAACGTAGTGTCTAAGGATGGGAGATTTGTCGACCCTGATAAGATTAAGGATATCACTGAATGGGCAGTTCCTATAAATGTAACTGACATAAGATCTTTTATGTGAATTACGGATTACTATCGAAAATTCATTCAGGGGTTTTCGAAAATACCTTATGTTACACAGAAATCTTCCACCCTGTGAGCATCAGTATTCTTTGGCCTGTAGGATCCATTTCAGTGACTCAGATCCATTTTCATCCTTCAGTGATACCAGTTTATCCTATTTTTGTTCCTACCCACATGTTGCATCACTATAGCATGCGTACCCACAAGTTGCATCCCTATAGACCGCGGGTATGAAGTAAAATGGTAAAAACCACTATTTTATTACTTTTTACTCCAAAAAAGCGGTCATTGGGTGACCTTTGGCTCTCCATCTGCCCAAGCAACGTCTCAATGAGTCCTTTCACCTACCTTTGAGAGTACTATATATTGAGCACATATGGCTTATGGACGGGAGGAAGAAGAGAATAGTAAAGGCACTATAGTGGATTTTTGCCCTATCTTGAGTCTGCACTCATTGATCCTTGTAATTGTGAACCAGTTATGTTCACCTTCCAAACTCCTCTCTAGTTTAAGTTTGCCATTCATGGAGGATTGAAGTGGTGGAGGCACAAGTGGATTGATCTAGATCTTAGTTCAGATTGGTTGCCAGCAAGAGGTCATATCACTTTGTACTTCTTCTTGTTAATTAATAGAAATACTCATATTCTCATCCATTCATGGTGTGAATGTCATTTATTATACATTGGGTTACATTTGCTTCTGATATTATGGACCATTGTTATTGATAATGTTAATGTTATTTATGTATCACATGTACTTGTTATATATTGGTTGTCGAGACTAATTTGCAGATTACAAGTGCTTGGATGTGCACAGATTGAAAAGATCCAACGGGGATCTACACCAAACGTTGGATCGAGGTTGGTTACATTTCCCCATTGTTTTAACATTTTCATTTATAATAGCATTCTTTTGAGAATTGAGTAGATTTCTGGTAGTCATCTATCTGTTGTGGTCTTCCCAAGCCATAGTGAGTTGTCTGAAATGGTTGATCAAATGACGGAGTAGTAGGTTTTGGGCCCTTAAGTCCTTGAGACTCCAGTATTTATATAAGCCACATGCTTGCAATGCTTGTTGTGCTTGCAAATCGTTGTGCATGGCCTCATCTACCTGGTCATGCTCTCTCTCTCCCTCCACTCTAGAACCATCCTGGAGTGCAAAAGAAGAGATTTTTAGTCAGTTTCATGCTTAAAAACTTCTTCACGGTTGTACCTGCGGGCTATATTGTAGACAGGTGCAAGTAGATGCGGGCAGTCAGTTTTTTGACTTCCCCTTTGATGCCCTACCCGCGACCCACACACTTACATCCTGCGGGTAGTGCCGAAGCCATTTAGGGCTTGGCCAAACAAAATATCCCACCGACCAAAATTGAAATAAAAGCACTTAAATGAAAGGTATGGCAGTGACCACTAACCTGCTCCGGACGGTTCGCTGGACAGTTGCTCGTAGCTCCCACGATCGGCGCTTGAAGTTTTAGGTGCAAACTTACCACTCAACTCCAAAATGGTGAATAGTGCAAATGAATTGAAAATTATTAAATTTTATTACTATTTATAATTTTCTCGACCCACTTTTCTATAGTTTTGTCCATTTTTGACCATTATGAACTAATATCGTGTCATGGAGTAATGTTTTTTCAACAAATTTCCTCAACGAGAGTTGTTTTGATCCATTTCACACCTACAGCAGGTATATTTCACACCTGGCATATAGGTTAGATGCAATTTCCGTATGCATTATGCATTTGACCTGTTGACCATTTTCATAAACCCTAGGTGCAACCCCACTTTGTGACTAACATGGAACCTTCACACTGTTATAGAAGTGTCGTCATGTGGCGGTAGGGCTTTCCCGAACATGGGTACCCTAGTTAGAACCCCTTATGCATTTTGGTTCCCATACCATTGTTTGTCCTTAGGATTGGGAGTCCTATGTAGTCACGCCATGACATTGCGATAAAGACTCATACTCTACTTTGTCTTATTCTGGCCATCTCCCTTAAGGACTCCCCTCAGTTATATCATGTTGTGATTGCATTGCATCATCTTGCTTGCCGCTTGAGCCTTGTGCCAGCTCCCGCTTACTCAATTGTTAGCTTGGTGCCTGAGCACTTTCCCTGTCGAGCCCTACAGAGCTTATATATTTTCCCTTCACAATTTGATGACCCTTTGACCCTGAGGGAACACACCCCCAAGTGTCCACATCCTGCACGCACTTCCTTGCATTGAGCATAGGTATGTTCCATTGTTTGGGACTAGTCTGCTAGCTATTTGACACTCGTTCCCTCACTTGTTGTACTATAAGCAATTTTATTCTTTTTCAACCTTTTCCCAAATATGAAAAAGACAAAAAAATCAAATATTCCAAAAATCCGGATGGGATTATGGTCATTATTTCTTGTTGGCAGCTATTGTGTCGCCTTTGAACAGAGCATTCATTCCACTCCGTACATTATGAGTCGGGACTATAGTTGGGCCTTAGGAGCTGTACTTGTTTCTCAGTTTTCTCCATCGATTGGTTAAGCTTCCAGTCATTATGGAGCCCTCTGTAATGCCTCCTACATTGCACAGTTTATGTCAAGTCTATGTTGCTTGAGTTTATCCATCTGCTCATGCTCTTGTTCAAAGGAAGTCCTGAAACCAGTGTTGGCCACTCCTCAGATATCTTGACTATTGCATGTCATCCATCCTTATTGAGTCAGTCCGTTTCACCTGAGATCTTCCAAATCTTTCAGCATTGCTAGTACCTCGTGCTGGTTGAAGGGGGATGCCTTAATGCCCTCCTTCCAGCGAGTCTCATTTTGTCGACTTCAACTCATTTATTTCGGGACTTAAGGCTTGCAGTCATTAGTAGCAGGTTCTCTCGCCATCGAAAGTTTTGGAAATACATCAATGTCCCATGATCAATGGATTCATCCTAGTGTTCAACTTCAACCCATTTATTCACACTCTGATGATTGTGCTCCGTGCCTTGATGCCCATTTTCATTATTGGTGGGTCATCTCGCGTTTATTAACGGTATACATCAATGACTGGTAATCAGACGATGTCTCATCAGGTCTAAGACCCCAGGTGATTGTGGCATTCAGTATGCTACATATGACTTTGACTTTACATCTGAGATATCACCTCTCAGATTTCAATAGTTTGTACCTCCAGTTCGCACTAGTTTTCTTCTTTTCAGCAGAAGACCATATCTTACTGTAGAGGGATCATGGCTATGATCACTTATGACATGTATCTACTTATCTACTGCCTATTCATGGCCATTGTATCAGATTGTTGTACTATACCGACATGTATTCAGAGATACTATTGTATTATGACGAGTGAGTTGTTCTTTCCACTTGTGTCTCCATCACTCCAATTCTGAGTTTTATAATGTATTTCGGCCATCGTAGCACATTTCAGTCTCTAACCTCACACATTAGGGGGCATCTGTTACACAGAAATATTCCACCCCGTGAGCATCAGCATTCTTTGGCCTGTAGGATCCATTTCAGTGACTCAGATCCATTTTCATCCTTCAGTGATACCAGTTTATCCTATTTTTTTTCCTACCCACATGTTGCATCACTATAGCATGCGTACCCATGAGTTGCATCCCTATAGACCGTGGGTATGAAGTAAAATGCTAAAAACCACTATTTTATTACTTTTTACTCCCAAAAAGCGGTCATTGGGTGACCTTTGGCTCTCCATCTTCCCAAGTAATGTCTCAATGAGTCCTTTCACCTACCTTTGAGAGGACTATATATTGAGCACATATGGCTTATGGAAGGGAGGAAGAAGAGAATAGTAAAGGCACTCTAGTGGATTTTTTCCCTATTTTGAGTCTGCACTCATTGATAGTTGTAGTTGTGAACCAATTATGTTCACCTTCCAAAATCCTCTCTAGTTTGAGTTTGCCATTCATGGAGGATTGAAGTGGTGGAGGCACAAGTGGATTGATCTAGATCTTGGTTCAGATTGGTTGCTAGCAAGAGGTCGTATCACTTTGTACTTCTTCTTGTTCATTAATAGAAATCCTCATATTCTCATCCATTCATGGTGTGAATGTCGTTTATTATACATTGGGTTACATTTGCTTATCATATTAGGGACCATTGTTATTGATAATGTTAATGTTATTGATATATCACATGTACTTGTTAAATATTGGTTGTCGAGACTAATTTGCAGATTACAAGTGCTTGGATGTGCGCGGATTGAAAACCTCCAACGGGGATCTACATCAAATGTTGGATCGAGGTTGGTTACATTTCTCCATTGTTTTAACATTGTCATTTATAATAGCATTGTTTTGAGAATTGAGTAGATTTCTGGTAGTCATCTGTCTGTTGTGGTCTTCCCAAGCCATAGCGAGTTTTCTCCAATACACCTTACCCCAAAACCTCACTACAAAAGAAAGGTAAAAAGTTTGACTGGAATGAATAATGTATGGAAAGCTTCAATAAACTAAAACATCTTTTAAATACCGCCCCTATACTGAAAATTGCCAATCCTTTTAAAGATTTTGTCGTGTGCACTGATGCATGTAATGAAGGATTAGGCATAGTACTAATTCAAGAAAACCATGTTATAGCTTATGAATCCCTAAAATTAAAAGAACATGAGAAAAATTATGCTACGCATGATTTGGAACTCGCTGCAAATATACATGCGTTAAAGATGTGGCGACACTACCTAATCGGAAGAAGTTTTTTACTTATATCAAACAACATAAGCCTAAAATACTTGTTCAACCAATAGAATTTAAACGCTAGACAAACAAGGTGGTTGTCCTTTTTAAGAGAATGACTTTGAGATAAAAGATATAATAGGCAAGGAAAACAAAGTTGCAGATGCTTTAAGCCGTCATGCAAATTTATTATTTCCAAGCAGCAGTTATGAATCTGATTTAGAAAATCAAATTTTAAATGTAGAAAATTTTAATAAGGAATACCAAATTTTAAAGAAGAAAACTGCCGAAAATGAAAATAATCAGTTAAAAACAGATCTTCGTATTACTGAAAGAGGATTATTACTGTATAAAAGCAGATTATACATACCCAATTCTACAGAAGTCAAGTTAATTGTTTTGAATGAATTACACAAGCAACCCTATTCAGGACACCCAAGGTATCAAAAGATGATCACCATGATCAGGAAGGATTTTTTTTGGCCAAACATGAAGAAGGAAGTAGAAGAATACTTAGCTCACTATTTAGAATGCCAACAAGTCAAGGCTGAACACCAACATCCAACAGGACTGTTGCAGCCACTACCCATTCCATAATGGAAATGGGAAATGATCAATATGGATTTTACAACTGGCTTATCAAAGAATTTCAAACAACATGATTCAATCATGGTTGTAGTAGATAAGTTAAGCAAAGTTGATCACTTTATTCCTGTGAAATATACCTATAAAGTTGTTAACATTGCAGATATTTTCATGAAAGAAATATTTAGGTTACATGGTGTACCAAAGGTAATAGTCTCGTATAGAGACACAAAATTTACAAGTAATTTCTGGAAGGCCTTGTTTAAAGGTTTGGGGACCCAGTTGCATTTCAGTATTGCATATCATCTACAAATTGATGGGAAGACTGAAAGGGTAAATCAAGTCTTAGAGGACATGCCAAGGATGTATGTCATGGACAAACCAGGTAAGTGGGAAGATTACCTACACTTAGTAGAATTTGGATATAATAATAACTTTCAATTTTCTACAGGTATGAGTCCCTTTGAAAAAAGGATACTTTTAGGGGCAAAATTTAGCCCATGGGCTATTTTTCCATTATTTTTTCCAAAACCATATTCGCTAATTTGCATTTTATGAAGCCCCATTTCGCCCAATTTTGATGGGGTAAACTTTTTTCACTCTAAAAATCGCCAAATTATTATATAAACTATATAAAATCCTTAGAAATTGAAATAATTTTAGAAAAATATCGCCAAATATTTTATAGTTGACATTTTAAGAATTGGTAAGATTCGGCAAGGTTTATACAGTTTTAAATAAGTATGGGTCCTTTAAATTATCCATGCTTTGAAATACTATATGAATGTAAGTGTAATACTCCAATCTCATGGAGCAGTCCCGTGAATAGATTGGTGTTAGGACCTGATTTACTAAAAGAAATGGAACTAACCATGAACTAGGTACAGAAAAATTTTAAGGCTTCCCAAGAGAGGGAGAAAAGTTATGCTGACTTAAAAAGAACTCATCGAGAGTTCCGGGTAGGTGAGTATGTTTTCATAAAGGTAAGACCCAAGAAAATCTCCTTAAGGTTGGGCAAGTACTCCAAGTTGGAAGCCATGTATTGTGTGCCATTCAGAATTTTGGCTAAAGCAGGGCCAGTAGCATAATAGTTAGCCCTACCACTTAATATTAAAGTACATGATGGATTTCATGTTTCCATTCTAAAGAAATATGTTCACGACACTACTCATGTTATCGATTGGGATGTTATATAGGTGGAACCCAAGGGAGAGTTCCAGGTGGGACTGGAGCATATCGTCGACATAAGAGAACTCATACTCCGGAACCGTACCATCAGACAAGTCAAGGTGCAATGGAAGCACCTTATTCCAGAAGAGTCCACGAGGGAATTGGAAAGTGATATGCAGGAGGTATATCCAATCCTATTCAAGGACGAAGAAATGGAAGAATAAAGACAAAAAAAAAAAACACTGAGGACGGTGTTATCCTCTAAGAGGAGGTGTCTGTAATACACTAAGAATAATTAAATTATTTTAATTCTGCTGAGAAATACAAGTAATACTTTAACTATTATTTTATTATTTTATTATTATTTATGACAGGAAGTAAAAAATGAAACAGATTGTAATAATTCATTTTATTTCATAAAAATGCTGGAAAGGGGGACAAAAGTGGAAATAGCTATTGAAGAGTGTTTGCTGACCCACAAGAGGAAAGTAAAAGTGGTTGAAGCCACTCAGTGAGAACTCAGGATGCAGGAGGCATCATCCCTAAAAATTAGGTCACAACTCTTAGTTGAGTGCTAAAGAGAAGGAGGCTCATAAATGACCAAGTCCTAGGAAAAATACTATAAACTAGTATGTACATGAGCAACAGGAGGCTAGCATTGGACAAGGATTGAATCTAAGAATGCAAGAGATGGTGCATTGAAGGATTTTTCTCTTGTGGTTCAGAGAACAAACTTGGGGGTTTTGGAGTAAGTGATTTGGCTTCTCTAGAAGTTGGTTGGGAGGAATGGATGCACCACTTCTATTTTCCCGCTAGCTGAAATAGGTTCCTTGCCCTGTTGTTTTTCTATTTAATTATTTTAATTTATGTAGGGGTTTAATTTCAAATTTATTTACTTCTAACCCTTGGTAAAAATTTCCTTCATGCATCCAAGTAGATCATAAAGTGGTATTTATTCTTATGTTTGTACATCTATATCTCTTAATACATGCTATCGTTGATGTTGAAATCAGATGATAAATATTATTAAATTTCAATTGTCATTTCTGTATGTTTTCCATTTAATAGTTCATTAAAGGAGTACTTAGCCTATGGAATAAATCATAGAAGTTTTATCCTTGTTTCAAACTTTGTTTACAACTAGAAATTCTCTTTTTATAGATTCAAATCTTGAATAGAGTTAAATCGCATGGAATCATTCGTCAGCTAATTATCTTATGAAATCTTTAAATCTGGGCGAAGCAAACATTTTAGTTTAAACAAGTAATTTCGATTTCAGTATGATTTGTATATATCTTGAATCTATACCTCTTAACGGAAAACTTTAAATATCGACATCTAAATCAGAAATTAATGAATTTCCTTAGAAAGTTTTTTTTTGGATCTATACTTATTGTCGTTTAAATATATTGTCAAATAACAAGGTTTAAATCTTCTATCTTTCGAAATCACCAAAATTGAGCAAAATAAATGTTACAGTCGTTTATCTAATTTAGAAAACCACTATTTTATTTTAAAACAAAAAAC
Organism: Larix kaempferi; assembly: GCA_027924585.1. NCBI lineage: Eukaryota > Viridiplantae > Streptophyta > Pinopsida > Pinales > Pinaceae > Larix > Larix kaempferi. The sequence goes on from BSBM01001102.1 coordinate 7,734,616, forward strand.
CTTTCTTTCACAATAGCGATTTAAGCTGTTCCAAAACAAATATATAGGAAGAGAAGAATAACTAGATTGCATTTAAGTCGTTTTTCTTAAATCATGCTATCATTCAAAATTATCACTGCAGAGAAAGATAGGAACCGTGGGTTGGAAAATAAAAACATTATAAACAGTATTTGCATTAATATCGAATACCACGGCGATAAACCATGCGATTTATGGCTCACAACGATAAATATATTAACCCTATTATTTATCTAATCTCCTTACAGAGTATAATCTACCCTTGAAGGCACTCATACCCTAAGATTTTCTAGATTTTAATAAGTTAAACAAATTCCTTTCAAATGATGCTAATGCGGTTTTAAAAGAACACGTGAAGCCATAACCAACAGGAAATAACTCCATTATCCGATAGCCTAAAATAAACTTATCTTTAGAAGGCGATTGTTGAACCCTGCTTCAAACTTTCGTAGCCTGGTATCCTATCTCTCAAATTAGCCAAGCCGAGATTACTCTGCAGCTCAACCTCTATCTCGTTACCTACACCCGGACATTTGATTTCTCATTTTTTTAAGAACACACTATTTGCACTAATGTATATTTTAGGATCAATTTTTTATCACAGTGACGGATGTCTTACCTGGGAGTTTATGCGACGTAGGAATCAGAGATGATGACCCTAGCTTAACTCTATCATCGCCTCCAACCTGGCCCACAATTGCATTTCGAAACCCTTAGTATCTTTTCAAAGCCCAAGAAAGCAAAGAAAACCGGATTTCAGAGTTTAGAATCCCATTTACCTTCTCTGCATAACTTGGAAGCCTAGGGCCGTCTCCTCCTCAGCAACTCTTATCGCTCCCAGCTACCTGAACAAGTTTAAACATCGCTTGTAAAAATTAGGTTTTATCTAATTAAAAGAAAGTAAATATTTTGATAAAGCTAACTCTGAATGTCAAGGTATAGTTATTTTTCTTCTTACCTGGTTAAGGTTAGCTCGAGGCCATTCATGAACCTGCACTGGGTTGCAGCAATTGACAGTAGCATGGTGGCAACCTCACACCTCTTCTTCTCCTCTCCACGAGAAACAAACAAAAGAAAACTTACATCGAGGTCATCTTTCTCGCAGAGTTTTTCCAAACACTTTGATAGTTACAAAAATCTCTTCACGCAGAGTTCACAGACCAAAAAGAATACTTAACACAGAGTTCGTAGACCCATATTACATTAATGCAAAGCTCATAAACCTTCACGGTGTTAAAACATATCACACTTAACTCGCAAATCAAGAAAAGCTTGCTTTAATGGAGGTTAAGGCATTCGTAGAAGCATTTAAAACTTCTAAGACCCTTCCCCTTCCAAATGGACACTGGATATTAACTCTCAGCTTTGGCCGTAAAGCCTGGCTGCGATGTCAACTCGCAGCCAGGGTGGCTTCCATCTACCACCATTAAAATTACAAGTACAGGCCTTAAATTAATTCAACAATATTGTTGTCATTCATGAATCCCACCCCTACCTATAGTTTTTAGACTTTCGACCTTGCACGTTTAAACCATATATCACCATGGTCGCACTACTTAGTATTTGGTTTTGAAGTTAGGGTTAGTTTCATGGCCCTACTTTTTGTTGTGTGTGTTTTCCTTAGGATTAAAAGATTATAACAATATATAGTTTTAAAGGGTATCCCTTTTATCAAATTTGGCAAAATGCCTTTGAATGTTAAGTCTTTCTACCTCTTGGGCGACTTGCCCTTTTAATTGTGTAATTTGCTTAAAGCATTATCCTTATTTGTTTTACTCGATGAATCTCATAAATAGACATAAAATGTGGGGAGTATAATAACATATATAATTCTTGTATAATAATTATAAGGAAAAGTTAATATACTTCATAGCATCTCATTCAACATTTTTAATTTATATAATAATTATAAAGAAAGATTAACTCATATAATTAATTTTTTTTTAATGTATAGATAATAATTATAAAGAAGAGTTAATATAATATATATATAATTAATATAATATATTTAAAATTTATATATATATATATATATATATATATATATATATATATATATATATATATATATACCGTCTTTTAGTTCAAGAAAATTACTTTCAATTTAACATTATCAAAACAATCATGGTTCCCTTTTTCTTGAATGAAATATGAAGTGTAGAATGGAATCCAATAAATAAAGTAATTTATTTAGCAAAACATAACTTCCAAAACAATTGAAATGGTAGAGGTTAACTTCTTGGTGTTTTTGTGTTAAAGAATATTTAAGAATCATGCCTTGAGAGAAACTCACAAATACATTTGAAATTGGTGGAGTGCTTTAAGTTGGACAAAGGTAAAGACAAATTAAGAGGATTTTGTTGCTTTTTGCTCGGCACAAAAAATGGGTGAAAGGTTAAAAAGAGTTACTAAGGAAAAATGTGAAGTACAAGAATTTGGTTATGTGGAACCATGTGTTATTGTACACTATGTGAAGATCATGAGGTTGAATGTACATGAAGGTTTCCAAGGTGAAGTCGAGCATTATGAGTAAAATTATGAATGTGGGTGTTTATTTTGGGGGCCCAAGTTTTTCAAGTTTTGGTAGTCATATTTGAAGGCCAACATTTATGGTGATAAACTTTTGTTTACTAAAAGTAAATATGCTATTATAGTCTAGAAAAAGTGTATTAAATCATGACTATAATTTTGTATCCAATAGTGAATATACTAATTATTTAAATTTTTTGAATTGATAAATGTGAAAAAATTACATAATTTAAACATGTTTATGAAGTCACAACATCTTCCCCAATTTCCACAAAAACTAAAATAATATTTAACCAAAACTTAATTAAAATTAGTAGATCTCAACCAAATTCAACAATATTTGTACTTATGGAAAATAGATTCAATGAGGAAAATAATGGTATGTAGTATTAAAATTATGGGAGACAAATTTTCGACTTTCGATAGAAAACTAGAAAATTATACTTGTCTGAATGTGGGGCCACTTTTAATAATTAAGGATCTTTCATTTTCATAGTGAACTTTACAAAAGTTTTTCTGAGGGAATTTTTGAAGTGTTTTTTTTTTCGAAGGATTTTTTTAGGTGATTTTTTTTTCTAAAAGGCTTTTTTTAAGGCGTATTTTTTCTCAAAGACTCAAATGCATTTTTTAAGGTAAAAAAATCAAAGGCAATTTCTTTGATTCACATCACCAACACCAACACCACATCTACTAGGGATTCTTTGGCTCGCTCCATCAAAGTATGCAAGGAAAAATTTTCATTAATAATATGTTTACTAATGTGGGATTTTTTTGGAGAGCAACATGCTTTTGATTTTAAATAATAAAAATGAATTTTACAAGCAACATGAACAACCACTGCTTCATATTCTTCATATTCTTCAGACAAATATATATTTCTCGAGAGCCATAATCCCCAAAGTATTAAACAAGGTAGCACTCTAAAATAATTTACCAAAGGATGCATCAACCACTCTTCGAAGCACTATAATAGAGTATTGCCAGACGATGACCCATGACATACAAGCTGAGCACATACATCCTAACACATAACTTTTCTTCATATTTATAGATGCAAATATTTGGCCCACATGGATTACGTTTGTTACAATTATCCCATGTTAAAAGTTTATTGTCTAAAGACATACAAGCATTTAATTTGCTGACGCCTCATAAGATAATTTTGTTGTGAGTTGTCCATTTACGCCATTCCTCAACCAAACCATATTGTCTTCGTGATCGGAGATCTAAATCGCACTATGTTTAAGTTACGAAGCACAAGAGTTCCACTGGGATATTTAGATCGAGTCAATTTTCACCTTTGAATTTCATGACCTTCAATCACTATATCACGAAGCTTGTGAATGTCAGATTGATGTAATTTTGATTTTAAATCGTTGGAGATAATTTTATTACCGTCGCACCTGATCCAAGGTTCTTCCCTAATACGAATAGGTTTCATTTTCCTACCTGCCACACTATCCAACTCCCTAGAACAGGAAAAGACCTTACCATACACTTCCGGACATTCAAAAATCATGTTGACACTGATGGCTTTGATCTAATCTAGTCTTCGACCAAACAATCCTTTAAATATTTGCTTCTTGATATCCTTCACCAAAGCGCCTCATTAAAAATAAGTCTCCAAAGTGATTTTGCACCCAAATCCATTCTAGAATCATGAATATTTTTCATCCCCACCCTCCAGAAGCTTTAGGTCAAGCCAACCTTGACCATTTCACCAATTGTAACGTCCCCAGTTTGGCCCCATGGCATTAACATTATAAACGATGTAATATTGTTACGAAATCATGGTGAGGAGCTCAAGGCCAAGGCCCCGCCATCGATTTCGTGATGCATATGGTTTGTGTGCTAGAAATGCACAGTGGAAATTCAAATAGCATGTAATATGCATTTTAATAAAAAAAATACCCACAACTAGCTATGCAATGCAACAAAGAGATGGGGGCATGATTTCACAAGGAATTGGGAGGGAAAACATTCAAACCCTTGAGCCAATAGAGTCAAGCCAAGTGTCCATGAGAAAACCCATCAAACCCTTAGCTACCCATGTTGACTTTTGTACCCAACCATTGAATTCTCCCAAGAGTTGGTTGGGGAAATTAATGCCTTAAGAATGGGGAGGTACGGCTGTCCAAAATCGGGTATGGGCAAGCCACCCTCCATGGAAAAACGTGTTGGCCTCTTGGGGCAAGAATAGAGCCACGAAATGGCTGCCTAAGCCATTATTCAGCATGGCCTTGCTCTCTCACGCAGCTCTAGCTGCCTGGGCGTTTCCTCCCTCGTTTTTCTGTGTTTCCCTTCATCCTTTAGCTGGAAAGGGGCGTTTTTGTGCTGGTTACCAGTGGGGAGAGAGAGCAGAACATTTTGGATCTTCCTAGAGGACGTTTAGGCCATTGGAAGGGATCCTAACCCGTGGAGAGAAATCGGTTTTGCTCCCTGGGGTTGAAAACGAAATTCCACAGTTCATTGGGTGAACCACGAGCTGGGAGAACCAATGTGGACCCTGTATCGTGAACACCTCTGTTGTAAATGTGTAACCCTGTCAATAGTCGTTTTGTTGTGAGAAGAAAGAGTATGTTGGGGTATGGGTGATGGGTAATCCATTATTCTGGCTTGGCTGAGATAAAAGGGTTATTGGGCAGTGGTTGAGCTGGAATGTTCCCTTTTCCTTGTGAGAATCATGCCCAGCTCGGGGGTGGCCTTCGGACGGACTCAGTATAAGCTGTTGAAGAGCCTATGGTTGGGTGGAACGTTGCGGCGACATAGCTAGTTGCTTGGGACTACTCTGTTAAAGATAAGTATTCTCTGGTGCCATCTTTCAATTATTTAATTGATGAATATCTTGAACGTATGGCGAATGTGTAAATGAAATTACTTCTGCTGTGTAATGTAAATATTTATGCCTCTTCATATGTATGGAATGCTTACTTAATTGGTACATGGGGCTGGATGCCCGGTTTTAGCCTCACGATCCCCTCCATTGCACTGGTATGATGGGTGGGGACGTGACAGATTGGTATCAGAGCTGCTGGTTGCAGCATTGGGCCTCTATGGGTCAAATCTAATAACAGTCATCTCTGACAGAAAGAAAGATTTCAATTTTCCTAAGTGTTTGAAAAATTTGCTTAGAGTCTGTTTGAAATTTTTTTTGTTTAAAGACTGTTTCGGAAAGAATTCCCGAATGTCTTCCGCAACTGCGGAAGCATTCGGCGAATCTTTCCGAAATTTCGGAAGCATTCCGCGAGTTTTTCCGAAATTGCGAAAGGAAGTTTTCGGAAGGAATTCTCTTCCAAAATTTGCGGAAGGAATTCTCTTCCGAAATTGCGGAAGGATTCCGCAAGTTGTCCCGCAACGCGGAAAAATTCGGCGAATTCCTCTGAAAAAGACGGAAAAATTTTCTAAGTGTTTTCAAAAATTTTGTTTAAGGTTTGTTTCGGAAAGAATTCGGGAAAGTCTTCCGAAACTGCGGAAGGATTCCGCGAATGGCTCCGAAATTGCGGAAGGATACAGTGAGTTGTCCCGCAACGCGGAAAAATTCGGTGAAATGCTCCGAAAAGTAGAAAAATTTCCAAGTGCCCGATGTCGAAAGGAAATTTCGGAAGGAATTCTCTTCCGAAATTTCGGAAGGAAATCTCTTCCGAAATCGCGGAAGACTTGGGCGAATCATTCCGCAACTGCGGAAGACTTCGCCGAATCGTTCCGCAACTGCGGAAGATTTCGGCGAATCGTTCCGCAATTGCGGAAGACTTCACCGAGTCGTTCCGCAACTGCGGAAGCATTCCACCAACCGGGCCGCAATTTCGGGAGCATTCAGTGAACCGCCCCGCGGTGGCGGCAGGCAGGCATTGGGGCTCGGAATGGGATGATTCCTGTGGGGCTCGGAGGCCATTGACGGAGGCCATGAAAGAAACAGTGAAGACCCCGGGCCCATTACACTCCGATTTGACAGAAAATGGATAATAGTGACTTTTGAAGGACGGAGTCCCGAGGCTTGACGGAAGGTCGGTTTGAGCTGAAATTGATCAGGAACGGTCATGAAGCAGGCACAATGTTAAGTTCAAAATCTTGGAGCCAAACTCCAAAGGATGTGGAGTCGGGGTGATCAAGAAGGCCAAAAAGCACTGTTCCGGGCCACTTTTTCGGGATTTTGAAAAGCTTGTGGGTAGTAAAAGTGACCCCTGATGTGGGAATCAGAAATTTTACTGAACTAGACATTTTATATTCTCATTAAGATGGACAGTTTCCGTTAGACGAAGATTTTCCAAAAATGCACTGTTTGGGAGATAGCCATTTTTGGCCCAAAATCGGGAATTTTGGAAAAATGTGAAAAGTAAGAAGTAGCAAAACCCAGAAATTCATAGAAGATGAACGGTGCATCGGAATTGAGATCCGTGAATTGCTGAGTGTTCTTTGTTATATGGACTAACTCCACCCGATAGAAAAGTTTTTGTGATTCCTCATATATTTTCTTCCACAGGTGGCTAAAGTTGGCATTCTGGACCAAAATGCAACTATGTAAAATGTGCAAAATTGTAGTGAAAGTTGTCATTTTTGAAGGGATGCAGTTTCCACACCTGATGTCGGAATGAAGCATGAAAACAGGCATTGGAAAGCTTGTCCAGCAGGGAACGATGATACATGACCAGAGTTTGAATGAGGTCTACAGATATCATAATTATTTAGTGCAGAAGAGTGCCAGCGGCTGTTCTTTTTGACAAAGAAAATTTTGTTGTCAATGTGGGCAATTTCTACAATTGCAGGATATGGAAGAGAAATTCCATGATACGAGGAGGGATCGAAAAGGGAAAAATTCCTTAAACCCTTGTTTGTTATCATATTTATAATTATGAAATTGTCATATGGCATAAAAATGTTAAAAATGTAAGGGATCACATAGATGTATATGCACTAAATGGCACCTTAACAAACATGGCATAGTGCATATGGAAATGCTTGCGCATAAATGGGATATTGCATATTGGTAGAATAATGAAGTCTGCAAATGCAATGAACCACTGACGGAGAATATTGTGGCTGATAATCATTATTGATGTTGATATTGGTTGTAGGACCAAAGATAACAAAGAGCATGGCTAAATGTGCTGAGGATGTTGTTGCATGAAGCCAACGACCTTATGCAGAAAGGATGGTGCAACAAATCTATGATCAAAAGTTGGTAAAAGGACCGAGTAGCCTTGGTAAGAGGCCAACTGATCGGGTAACATCATGCGATGTTAATGGTAACCATGAAGGTAATGATTATCAATGCCAAATCGCATGAATGTTGAAGAGGATTCGGTAAGATCTCTTCAACTATGTTTGAGCTATGTTGAGATAGTTTGCATGTGATATTGAATACCGATTGGGACTGTTAACCTACCAAGCTTGGTGAGGTGTGGGTAAGTGAAGGAAATGATCCTTACACCCTATGACTGTTTAGAAGTCTCAATGCATTCATATGAATTTATATCATGTCGTGTGTATGTTGATTATGTACTTAATACCCAAAGCAAGTGAGGACTGGTGGTCCTGATTATGATAATGCAAGTTATATGAGGTAGTCATGTTTCGATAATAATATGCTTGAATGCATAGTACTCATGAAACAATGCAAGGTAGCATTGAGTAGATGTGCATTAAGAGATTCTATAAATCTTGTGATGCATTGTATAAATGCATAGGGATGATACACATGTCATTGCAAAATAAATAATGAACGAAATGATGAATTGATGATAATTCTAGGACCATTTCATGGGCTGTTATGAATGCAGAATAGTGAGTGCATGAAGAGCCAAATCATGATCGATGGGCTACTAGAATGCTCTGTGGAAGGATAGAGTTGTATGAATGATATGATTGTGAAATAATGAGTATTTACGATTTATTTAAGTTGCATGAATAGTGTGACTATGTCGTGAAATTCTATTGTGATAATGATGCATATATAGAAACGTATATACATTTCATTGCATTTCAAATGTTCAACAGCTGAAGGTGTTTGAATTATTGAGTATTCCAAGATCACTTCAGTGACTGTTATGGAAATGAATGATTATGTGCGTAGATACTCACAACGTGTTTGGCTGATTGAAGTTTCAGTTTCAGGTAGAAAAGTCTTGCGTATGGCAATGAGGGTAAGCCCATAGTAAAGACCGGGATCTACCATGTACAAAAGCCAAAGGTTATGAGAAGGAGGACATGCTGTAAGTGGATGCTCCCGTATGGCAGCGGGCATAAGACCATAACGGGCAGAGTGGTGTCACTTACAGGAGCCAAACAATATGAGGATAACCTCATGGATAAGAAAACCAATTTCTGTAATAGACAGAATTGTAAATTCATATTGAATTTAATTATTAATGCTATTGATTGGTTATGGAACAATCATATTTGAAGCTTATTGATAAATGTTGCTGACTGTTTGGCTATGCGATAAAGTGTGCCAGGATGACACATTGCAGGAAGATCATATGTGATGGCCTGCAGAAGCCAAACTAGATGGGAAGGATCCCATGCTTTGGAAATGGGTTTTGGGTAAAACGCCATTGTAAATGTTGATAATGTCTCAGACAAACTGCATGTTGGTAAAGCATGTGAGTGAGACAGTAAATTATGCCAAGAAGGAATGTGTGGGTTATGGCACGTGAAAAGATTGGGGTGGCAAACCGAAGGACTGTTGACTCAGAGAAGGGAGCCCCATTCTTCACAAACGCAGAAAATATACATCTGTGAAGCGAATGAGTATTCCGTAACCCTAACTAAGAATATACGTGTCTGGTTATTAGATTTAATATGCAAAGCATGCTCCATCTTATTTATATCATTGCAGATTGCTTGAGTATGATTAGGGCCTACATGGCGCACATCAGAGAGGGGGTGCACACCTTTTCTGGTGCTGGGTCATGATAGGGTTTTCAATATTGACTACATCCTAAGGGAATGGACGCATTCCTGGTGTTTCAATACTTGATAGTGAATGATATGAAATATGATTACAGTTTTTGGGCAACAATACTGATGAGCCTGCTTATCCTTCTTGTGGTAACAGCTTACACAAATGCAACTTGGTGTTGCACGAAAGAGGCAAAGTGAAGAAGGGTGCTCAAGAGTACTGTATGGGCAGTGGTAACCTTTCTACGCTCACACTAAAGGACACTAGAAGGGATGGATAGGCCCAGGGAGCTGTGTTGCAGAAAAGGGGTATCACCCTTGTGTAGTGTGAGTGGGTATTGTGGGGCCATGCTAGCCTGCAGTCAAGTGAGTCACCTATGGAGTTCCTGGAGGGAACCACTGGTTGCACAAGAGAAGGAGCCACGTAATCATATTATGCTATTCATATTGCCTGATAAACCCAGTCGATGTACTGGCTTAACAATGGTGGTTGTATGCCTGATAAACCCAGTCGGTGTATTGGCTTGGCATGTTGTTAAATTAATGCCTGACAAACCCAGTCAGAGTACTGGCTTGGCATTGGTTACTTGCATGTTGTGGAGGTATTGGTGAAAAGATGTTATTTCCTGACAAACCCAATCGGAGAACTGGCTTGGAAATGGTTATTGAAATGCTTGATAAACCCAATCGGCGTACTGGCTTAGCATACTGGTTTTGAAATGCTTGATAAACCCAGTCGGCGTACTGGCTTAGCATACTGGTTTTGAAATGCTTGATAAACCCAGTCGGCGTACTGGCTTAGCATACTGGTTTTGAAATGCTTGATAAACCCAGTCGGCGTACTGGCTTATCATACTGGTTTTGAAATGCTTAATAAACCCAGTCGTCGTACTGGCTTAGCATACTGGTTTTGAAATGCTTGATAAACCCAGTCGGCGTACTGGCTTAGCATACTGATTTTTGGAATGCCTGATAAACCCAGTTGGCGCACTGGCTTGGCATTGCCTATTTGGATGATGTTGTGGAGCAGCATGTGTGCTGGCCAAGCATCCACCCCACAGGTGATCCAAGGCTTGTAAAGCAGAGAAGGAAACCTGTGGAGTAGCGAGGAAACGCAAAATACAGATAAGTATTCATTTCATTTAATTCTCGTTGGAATAATGAAGATTTCAGGAACGAATCTTATTGCAACCAAACTAATACATTGTTGTTTCTTTGTTGGAAACCTTGGCCATTACAGGAAATAAGGACCCTGAAAGAGCTATAAATGCTTGGTAAAGCCAGAGAGTAACTGGTTGGAGCCATAAATTCTTGGTAGAGCCAGAGAGTAACTGGTTGGACGCTATGAAATTCTTGGCAAATTCAGAGAATAGTTGGTGGGAACATTAACCACTCGATGTTGTGGAGCAGCCGGCGTGCTGGCCAAACATTCCCTTAAACAATTGATAGAACCAGTCAGCATACTGGCCTGGCATTGCCTGTTCGAATGGTTGTGGAGTAGCCTGCGTGCTGGCCCAACATTCATTGTGGTATCCACGGGAAATCCAGTGCTTGGAAAGCGAAAAAGGATCCTGTGGGATAAAGTGAAGACATCCAATAAAGGTATTGCTGGAAGCAAAGACTATGAAAGCACCCGGAGGATGCATGTGGACATATGACTGTCCTAAAAGAGCTCAATATGAGCAGTAATGAAAGATGGTGCTAGTGGAACTGTGTGGGTCCTAGCAGCCAAAGGTTCTGTAAGCAACCATGGGGAAGGGTTCCCTAGTTGAAATCTACTCGACAGACCTTAGACACTAAAGTGTCATAGCCGAGAAAGGGCAAGTCAAGCATTCACATTGAAGTGAAAGAGGCCAAGGAGCATAGAACCACCAATGATGGTGTGGCTCCGGATTGGAACAAGACTAAGAGGGGGAAAACTCTTACTCTTCTCTTTCTTTGACTGATACATCTTAGAAACAAAGGATTGTTGAGTGCATGTCATAAATGAAACCAAATTTTGTTTTGTTGCTTGAAATGAATTGAGAATGCTGAAATAGTTATTTTCTTGTGAAAGGATGAACGTGAGTGAGTTCATGTGTGTGTGGGAAAGCATGAAATGTGTGGAAGTCTCATGGGTAAAGCATGGACGTTCTAAGTCAGTTAGGAAAATAATTGACTAATTTTATTATTGTGTTATGCTTGTCCTAACAGGAATTGCCATGATAAGCCTCACAGATAGTTGCTGGGACAACAAGAAAGATGGCATCCATGAAATTCCAGACTTGTAGATCAGCTGGAAGATAAACAAATGGAAGGGATTGCTCTGGAGCAATGCCCACTTGTGGAGCTAGAAGACCAAAGCTAGCAGGAGCAGCTGGTGGAAGCCAAAGGACTTGATCGTGAAAGGTCAAGGAGAGGGGACGAATTGCAGGACAGACCTGCCACCATCTGTGAACTATGAATCATGCATAAAGTGGGTATATAGTCCGAAGTGTTGAAACACCGAGGACGGTGTTATTCCAAGGGGAGGGGATTGTAACGTCCCCAGTTTGGCCCCATGGCATTAACATTATAAACGATGTAATATTGTTACGAAATCATGGTGAGGAGCTCAAGGCCAAGGCCCCGCCATCGATTTCGTGATGCATATGGTTTGTGTGCTAGCAATGCATAGTGGAAATTCAAATAGCATGTAATATGCATTTTAATAAAAAAAATACCCACAACTAGCTATGCAATGCAACAAAGAGATGGGGGCATGATTTCACAAGGAATTGGGAGGGAAAACATTCAAACCCTTGAGCCAATAGAGTCAAGCCAAGTGTCCATGAGAAAACCCATCAAACCCTTAGCTACCCATGTTGACTTTTGTACCCAACCATTGAATTCTCCCAAGAGTTGGTTGGGGAAATTAATGCCTTGGGAATGGGGAGGTATGGCTGTCCAAAATCGGGTATGGGCAAGCCACCCTCCATGGAAAAACGTGTTGGCCTCTTGGGGCAAGAATAGAGCCACGAAATGGCTGCCTAAGTCATTATTCAGCATGGCCTTGCTCTCTCACGCAGCTCTAGCTGCCTGGGCGTTTCCTCCCTCGTTTTTCTGTGTTTCCCTTCATCCTTTAGCTGGGAAGGGGCGTTTTTGTGCTGGTTACCAGTGGGGAGAGAGAGAAGAACATTTTGGATCTTCCTAGAGGACGTTTAGGCCATTGGAAGGGATCCTAACCCGTGGAGAGAAATCGGTTTTGCTCCCTGGGGTTGAAAACGAAATTCCACAGTTCATTGGGTGAACCACGAGCTGGGAGAACCAATGTGGACCCTGTATCATGAACACCTCTGTTGTGAATGTGTAACCTTGTCAATAGTCGTTTTGTTGTGAGAAGAAAGAGTATGTTGGGGTATGGGTGATGGGTAATCCATTATTCTGGCTTGGCTGAGATAAAAGGGTTATTGGGCAGTGGTTGAGCTGGAATGTTCCCTTTTCCTTGTGAGAATCATGCCCAGCTCGGGGGTGGCCTTCGGACGGACTCAGTATAAGCTGTCGAAGAGCCTACGGTTGGGTGGAACGTTGCGGCGACATAGCTAGTTGCTTGGGACTACTCTGTTAAAGATAAGTATTCTCTGGTGCCATCTTTCAATTATTTAATTGATGAATATCTTGAACGTATGGCGAATGTGTAAATGAAATTACTTCTGCTGTGTAATGTAAATATTTATGCCTCTTCATATGTATGGAATGCTTACTTAATTGGTACATGGGGCTAGATGCCCGGTTTTAGCCTCACGATCCCCTCCATTGCACTGGTATGATGGGTGGGGACGTGACACCAATGGTATTCCCTCCTTTGGCTTTTGACTCGTCCATGGGAAGCTAAAACACTTCTTCCTAATTTTTGTAGGATTCCTTTGGAGATATGAAAATTTGAAAACCAATAAACTGGGATTCTCTCCAAAACAAATTTGATGAGTACAAGCCTCGTGCCAGGAGACAACCATCTAGTACACCACCAAGCAATTATGGTTTCAATTTTTTGATACAACCACATCAATTCAGCAACCCAATAATCACGTGGCTATAAAAAAATCCATGATACTTCATCCCATTCTAGAGAGAGTTATCATAAAAAGTAAAAATATGAAAGATAAGGTTTTACACATCATCCCCTAAAACATGAGCTAAAATCTGAGACTTCGAGGCATTTATTTGCATCCATGTGGCCATACAAAAAGTATCCATAATTTTCTTGAAGCATGTCCATTCCAAATAAGTACCCACAGCAAACAATAAGATATCGTTCATGACCAGTAAATGGGTTAAGGAAATTTAATCTAAAACCTGTATTCCTTTCAACTTCCCTTGACTGATAGCTTGCTTGATTAGTCTACTAATAGCCTTCACATATAATAAGAACAAGAATGGATAAAGTTGGCAACCTTTGTTAAAAAATCTAACCATAGTTCATTATTTTACCTAACTGTTATACAGTTACATGACAATTATGGTCTTTTTGTATTATATATGTACGTTTATGTACATAGTGAAGATAGATTAATTGCTAATCAATGATTATAGAGTATGCATTTTATGTCATTGTTGGTCTTCATGTCTTTCTTTATCTTCATATATTTTTCATCATGTGATATATTACATTGGTATCAGAACATGAGGTGAGACAACCTAATGAGAAGCAATTAGGTCCTGTTGTTTCCCTTAGTGGTTGTGGGACTGTTGTTTTTTTTTTTTAAGTGTTGGTCTTAGTTATGGCTCTGGTCGTATCACTCAAGGAGAAGGGTTTGTTCCAACCACCATTCATGGTTGGTGAAGTAAGATCCCGTACCATGTCAAAACTATTCTGCGCAAGTATGAGAGAGATCGCTACACGTTTTTTGTTGTGAGATAACAAAGGCTTAGACTATAGACACTATAAAGGTGGATGCATCGAATCTCTTGAAGCAGCCTATGATGCTGACCATAAGAAAGGAGCCACATGTTTCGGTAAATACGCTTTAGAATAATTTTTTAATTATTAAAAAAAGGAGGAGAGCTGCCATTTATATTTTCGTGCAAGGTTTCTTTTAATTTGAATTATCAAACCTTTGGAGAATTTATTTTAGAAAATAAAAAGATTTTAAAGAACATCCGTAGAAAAGAAAAGAACATCGACATCAAGGGATATCTAAACGAGCCAAATATATATGTTGAGAGATCCTCCATCGCCTTTATCTTCATGACTGGGAAGAACTTGTCCATGCGCATAAACATACAAAAACTAAAACAGTAATTTTTGACATAGCGATTGTCAACAGGGGTTCACTTCACACTGCTGTCAACAACCATCAATCAAACTCCCTTAAACACTGGCCTGGAAAGGTGTTACCCTTTCCAGTGACAATCGCAAAGCGAGTGAAGTCTCACCCAAGATGAATAAGGGCGCTGCAGGAACCAAGCTTCCATAGTGGGGGGAGGATATGCATCAAATCACAGTTTATAACTACAAAAACTAGAGATTATGCCTTCGCAACATGCTAAAAGTTTATATATTCATTCATTGCCTTCGCATATTCAGTTTTTAAACAACATGTGTAATCAACATGGTTAAACTAATCATTCGCATGAACAACAATTACCAAACCATAGAGTCTTTAAAAATTTCACAAATACTTGCATTCATCATTTAACAGAAACATAGACAAAAGATATAGCCATAATCGAACATCTTCATGCATTCATTAAAACCTGCGGTATAACCTTCGCAGAAACAGTCAAAACATCTTACCACGGATACAAAAATGGTTCAAAACATGTCATTCTCCGATTCAGCTATATATAGATGCACTTAGGCTTACAATCATACTCCTATTTATATGAAACTAAATGGTTACAAAATGGTCCACATAACCCATTCTAATTAACTTTATCCAATATTGCGCTTCCGTCGGCTCCTTGTTCTCCGTGAATGATCCTTCTTCCCCGGATTGTCCTTCTTCCCAGTTGTTAGCTTCTGCACTTTATGCGGTCTAACCCCGTGCCAACAAGCCACCAACACAAACTTGTGGCTTGCCCTCAAGCCACCTCAACTAGACACCTCTCGTATTTCTCTGGTTCACGGTTGTGTACTTCCTCGAACCCATCCTCCAGTCTCGCGATAGCTATCATGTGCTTCTCGAACTCATCATACAGTATCTGGTTCACTGTCATGTACTTCTTGAACTCATCCTCCGGTCTCTGGTTCTCTTTCATGTACTTCTCGAACTCATCCTCCAGTCTCTGGTTCGCTATCATGTACTTCTAGAATTCATTCTCCAGCCTCCTGAAACCTTCATCATCTACCCCTTATTTGCCGGCTGGTGCGGTTCATGCTTTTTTCGAGCTGTGGAAAATTTTTATCATCGTCACCAAATTGCAAAATAGGCCAACTACTTTGGCACATATGTTTCGCACATTTGACCGTCCGCTGCTAGAGATAGCGGACCTCCACCCGTGATGTTTTGGTGGTCGCAGGGACCACGGTTCTTCTTACTACTACCACACTCTTAGACATCTCGAGTGATACCTCATCTCTGTTCCTCCCAAGTGTCTATGCTACTTCCTTCGCTGGTTGTTCATGCACACTCGTCGTTCTTTCCCTTAGCGCACCTGTAGTGCTACCGCTTGAAATGAAATGTACCATTTCCACAACTTCCTTGGAATTGTTCACTCAAACGAGTAATTTCATTCCTAGAGTACATAAGCCTTCAATATCTGAACTCTTATTTGCTTGTATTTATGGTTGTTCTTCATGGTCTTGCTGCATGATTATCAAATCTTCCACATGTTCAGTGGATTCTGTCCTCCAGTGTGTCATCATATGTTTTCTCCATCTGCTAGTGATGCTTGAGTGCCATGATAATGTGCTGAGTGGGTTCCCACATGCGAAACGTTGGCAAGCATCCATTTTTAACATGCCGTCGCTCCCGCGTGCTAACCATCAACACTCATCCATCCTCATCATACTCCCATTGTCGTGTCGTTATTATTTTTTCTTTTTTTCTTTTCTTTTTTTTTCTGTTTTTTTTACTGTGGTTCTTAGCCGCTATATGCCTGGTTGTGGCGATAGGGTTTCAACCGATTTCCATTTATGAGCTTTGGCAATAACATGCCATCTAAAAATTTTAATTGCACCGCACCTCCGTCAGTGAAAAAATCCATTGTGTAAGGACCCAACCAATGCCTTTGCAACTTACCAGGATGCTTAGAGGATTTACTGTCATATTATAGAACCATATCTCCTGGATGAAAGTGCTTGGGTTTGACGTGTCGGTCATGCCAAGCCTTCTGTCGATCCTTTTCTACCTTTTGATGAAATCCTGCGATGAACCGATCCTCATCGAGATGTACTAATTGTGCTAATCGTTCCTCAAGTGCTCCATCATCGCTCATCCCTGTGGCTGCTGCGATGAACCAACTTGGTATAATATAATCCATCAGCACGACTGCTTCCTATCCGTAAATGAGCTTGAATGGGGTATGTACAGTCAATCATTTACAAGTTGTGCGATACACCCAAAGCATCACCGAAATCTTGAAATCTCAATCATCTCGGTTTGTGTTGCACACCTTCGTGAGTGCATGCTCCAATATTTTGTTGAAAACCTCAACTATTCTGTTCGCTTGTGGATGATAGGGAGTACTCTTATTGTGTTGAATTTAAAACTCCTATATCACTATTGCGATTGTCTTATTCACGAAGCAAGTTCCTTGGTCACAGAGCAATATATTTAGGCACCCAAACTTGGTGACCACGTTGTCAAAAAGAAACCTTGTTGCAGTCGCACCCGTGTAGTCTTTCACTGGTCCAGCTTCAACCCATCGCGTCAAATAGTCTATCGCGGTGATTATGTATCTTGACCCTATTCTTTTTCCTGGGGGGTTGATGGGTCCCACAAAGTCGACTGCTCACTTGTCGAAATCCTGCAACGTCACTTGAGGTACTATGGGCATTTCGTCCCTTCGTGACGGTTTCCCCATTCTTTGACATATGTCGCAGCTCTTGGCATAGTCCGTCACATCTCCATGCAGCGTCGGCCACCAAAGTCTGACTCGAAGGATCTTCCTAGGAGTGGAACGTCCTCCATAGTGTCCCACTGTGATCCCATCGTGAGCTTTTAGTAAAATCCTTTCCTGTTCATGTGGAAGGATGTAGCACCGAAGTATTTCATCTCGTCCCATCTTATATAGTTTCCTAGCGATTAGTTGGAAGTCCATCTCCCTGACAGCCAACTGTTTATTTTGGTTTGTAGTGAATCCCTCTGGTGCTGTTCCTGTTGCCAAAAATTGAATAATGCGTTCATAGTGGTCATCGACCATGCTGACTTTAAACAAGTTAGTATCGGGAAGCCCTTCGTCAATGTTCCTTGGTTCTTCACCTGATTCTATCCTCGACATATGATCTGGTCCTACATTTAGTCTCCCCAGCTTTACAATTATGTCGAAATCAAATTCTTCAAAGAGTACGAGCCATCGAAAAATACTCCCCCCCAACACAGGCTTGTTCAATAGGTACTTGAGTGCTGAATGGTCAGTGAACATTTTAAAATTTCCTCCAAGTAGATAGTGTCGAAACTTCTGTAGATCATAGACCATCGCCAAACCTTCCCTTTTCGTTGTTGTATAATTCCTCTTCGCAGTAGACAAATTTCTACTTGCGAATGCAATCGGGTGGTCAATCGTTCCTTCTCCTGGCCGGTCCAATATAAATCCTAGTGAGACTGAGGATGCATCAACATGGACGTGGAATTCCTTCATCCAATACGGAAATACTAATATAGGTGCTGCAACCATCTTTGCTTTCAATATATCGAGACTCTTCTGGCATTCTTCATTCCATTCAAACTTGGCATCCTTCTTCAAAAGTTTTTCGATTAGTGCTATGATCGTTGCATACCCCCTAATAAACTTGCAGTACTATCATGTGTATCCCAATGTCGCTCTTAATTGCTTTACTGTTGTTGGTGGTGGTAGGTTAACAATAATCGCAATCTTCACAGGGTCCACTAGCATCCCTTCCCTGCATACAATGTGTCCCAGCAAAATCCCAAACGGAGCGAAAAAATGCGCTTCTTCAGGTTTAGTGAAATCTGGTGTTGTCGACATATTTCTAGCATCAACCTCAGATTCGCAACATGATCCTTAACCAATCCATACATTGTCCAATCATCCATAAACACTGCCAAACATTTGTGGATGTAGTATTTGAATGCAACAACTACCAGTCTGGAGAAGATTGCTGATGCATTCTTCAGGCCAAATGGAATGAATGTATACTAAAAACATCCACATTCTGTGATGAATGTAGACTTGTGCTGATCCTCCTTCACAATTTTTATCTGGTGATAGCCTGAAAACCCATCCATAAAGGAGTATATTTCCTGACCTCCCACTCCTTCAAGCACTTCATCCATGAATGGTGTCGGAAATGGATCGTGTAGGTAGGCTTCATTCAGTTTCCTTGAATCTACATAGATTCTAACTTCACCAGTATTCTTATCCTAGACCACCATCGAGCTAATCCACTTTGATTCCTCCACTGGTTCTATAGTTCCTGCGTCCAATATTCTCTCAAGTTCATCTTGTACACACTCCTTGTACCTTGGATTCAACCGATAAGGCCACTGGTTGATTAGCTTCGCATCGGGTTTCAAGGAGATTTTCATTTCGTCTAAGTCCCCGAAAACTCCTTTTATCTCCGAGAATTTAGTTGGGAAAAACTCCTGAAAATCATGCAACAGATCCGTCATGTTGGAAATGGTGGATTCATCCCAATAATCTCCAATACTTGTGAACTTCGGATTGTCCTCTGACCCAATATTTACTTTCTTAATTTTCAACATTGTTGAAACTTGTCGGAAGGCATTTCTAGTGCCTCGACACTGCGACTCCATTCTGACTCTAGCACGTATGTATCCCTCGGGTCATCTTCATCATCTAGTTCTTCTGTGATATTGTAACACTCCATCAACATTTCCGGTGTCGCCGTCCAACAAAGTTCCATTGGTTGCTCTGTCGGAACTGCTTCGAATACCTTCTCACGGATCGCTTGTAATGCGTTGTGGATGAAGGGGTTCTCATCTGAGAAACTGAACATTTGGATAAAGCCAATTATTATCTATTCCCAAGAGGTCATTCCACGTCACAGTTCTGCTACGACATACCAACTCTGTGGTACTTCATCCGGTGTGTGAACAAAGGCATGGACCCATTCCTGTTTTGCCCGTGAGCGCCATTGCATTTGACATGCATTCACATGTTCCTTAGGATATCCTCTGTTGTCATACTTCCTTCCATCATATCCAGCAATGTCGCTGAACCTACCCCCCATTAGCTGTCGACATTGTGTCCAGTCTGTGATAGTATACTTGTGTGCCGCCCACCATCGCGCTGGAGTAGCCTTCAAGGCTGCGTCCAAAGCCAATAGATGTTGTGGTTACGCCACTTTTTCCTCAAATTCAGTGAGAAACATAGTCAAATTGGGAAATCCCTCATATGTTAGCAGTGCACAATCCTCTGTGGCTAGCCATCGCAGCGACTGTGTGATCTGTGCACACCTCCTGAACCACACTTCATGTAGCCTATTTTGCCCATTTTCAAGCACCTCATCCGAATCTGACGATGTTGAACTGACAATGTGCCATCCCAACTCTCCATCTGCAGTAGGGTTAATGTAATCTTTAGATATTTTGTACAAGTTGTCCCGTCCCTCCATAAATTCATCTCTTGTTGGTTCAACATATCGCTTCCCTTCTGCAAGATCAAGAGGTACGACTACCCTCACCTCACGATTTTCAAATGACATAGTCCGTTTCTTGAATTTGATGATGGCCTGGTTCTCCATTTCCCAGTCTATCCCTAGTAGCACTGGATAGGCAATTTTTTTGTCAACAATCTCTATTGATTCAAAGTCTACGTATGTCTTGAGTCCCTCAATTTCAACTGGAAGCCGGCACACCCGACCAGGTGGAGTAACCTTACTCTGATTCGCTAATCACAGTTGTATTGGTGACTAGGCCAACTGTGGTTTTCCTATTATGTCCTAGGTCTGCTTGGTCAGAATGTTTACATCTAACCCCAGGTCCAAGATAATTGAGTCAACATCAAATGCTTTGATTTGTGCCGACATCCGCATTTCTCTTCCAGTCTTTCTCTTATGTATGCGATTGACTGTACGTTCCTGGCATGTACCCTGCCGTCGATGCAACAAACTTGATATTTCTTCCAACACATCCTGATCTTTCGTCAACTCTAGAAAACTCTCCAAGAAGGATCTTAAGGTGTTATCCTTTTCTTGTGACTTCGTTGTGTCAAACGTCGGTGGCATATCATAGGTAACTTCTTCTTGAAGAGGTACCTTCCTCCTTTGTCTCATTACTTCCTGAGCTTTCAAGAAAACATCTCTTTCGACCTACTCGTCAAATGTGACGTGATTCCGTGTTGTTGGTTGGACGATAGCCTGCGACCTATCAAATCTTGTCATAGCTCCTCCTCGTGTCACTACTCCAATAGTTGTAGTGTGACTTCTGACCTCCACTGATATCTTATGCACTGCCGGTAGCGTATTCTGATTTTGATTCTGTGGAGGTGGTGGAAGGTTCTCGGTTTGCCATTTTACGGTGAGATGCGAACAGTCTTCAACACCATGGTCCGCAGCGATGCAATAAGTGCACTGTGGTGGTGGATTTGGGAAATCCCTATGATAATGCCCCTGCTTCCCACAATTGTAACATATAATCGATCCCCGCCCTCGTCTACAGCTCCTCTTCATCTTTCCCTGGCACCTCGACGTCCGCAGAATCCTCCTCAGAAACCTCCACATGGTGTCCCATATGGAGGGTACTACGATTGTTGATATGGTGGTTTCCTATACTGTAGCGGTTGATACTGCGGTGGTGGATATTGTGGTTGGCCATATTGTAGTTTCCCATACTATCCTTGATCATATTGCGATGGTTGATTATTCTGAGGTTGTTGTTGGGTATACTGCGGTTGCTACTATACTACCGATTTCTCTTCTCCTTTCATAAAGTATGTATCAGCAATCCGGTCTTGGAGTAGGTCATAGGCCCTGCAAATTTTTTCATCCTGGCCAACCGATCAGAAAAATTTGCAATATAAATTTACTAGTTTCAACACCATCTTCTGTAGGTACACACATTCCTCTGGTCGATGCCCTCTGGTCTAACATACGCGACACCAAGGCATCCCTCCCTGACTGAGGGGATTCAGTGCACATAATTGCAAATATTCTTGAAACTCTGGGCAGTTATCCTTATGGTGTCCTTTTGTTTTACATCTATTGCACCATATATCTTCGCGGGTTTCCTTCCCCTTCTTCGTATCTTGCAGTTGGAGTGTCAAATTGGCCAATTGCGCTTGTATCCTATCCATTCCTATGCCATCTTCACTGATTAGTGAAGCCTCCAGCTTCATTGCAATCTCCAGTGCTTTGGCTTGGGTTGCTACCTTTTGTTGCATTAGTGATCCATGGATGTGTGGCACCAATCCTGTGATAAACCACTCCTTGTGCTGCATATCATTTATCCCAAAACTCAACTTCGTTATCAATGTTTTATACTGTTGATAAAATTCTCATATCGACTCATTCGAGTATTGCTTGATTTCTTTGAGCTCGGTGACATACTGCGACTCCGATTTTGGTTTTTGAAACTCATCAATCATTCCTCCTTTGATTTGTGCCAACATTTTGCATGGAGTCCCTGTCGGTACCTTTGTAAACTTCATGAACCAATCTAGCACATGGGCCCTAAGGGTCGTTACTAACTGTCCTTTTTTAATATCTTCATCCTAGACCTGCTTCACAGTCTATACCGCTTCGCACAAAATCCAATACTGCTCGGGATCTTCAGTCTCGTTCCCTTGGAAAGTGGGAATTTTTGTGTCATCTGGCATTCTCAAATTCCTACTGTTATTGTTTACTAATGTGAAACTTCTACCGCTGCACGTAGGATAGCTCTGCGAATAACTTGTGTTTCCTCCTGTGAAATTCTGAGTAGTGCGTAGGGTTGATGGTATGTTGTAACTTATGATCTGTCCCTCTTATGCTTCTGGGGTATCCTGGTCACCATCTCCTTCGTCATAACAAGATTGCTTTATTCCTTGTCGTCCAATTTCGCAGTCTTCCATTCCAGTCCCCTCAGGAGACTCTCTCTCAGTCCTCCTCCTCTTCTCTGGTCGCTGGAATATCGCCCCACTCCTCAAGGTACCACAATCTTCCTCAGCCTTCCTTAGAAATTCATCGTCACCCATGTCCATCTACCCCGCATCTTTCTATCGGATCTGCATTCAAGCGATACCCACAACCTCTCCACACTGATCTTCTACTCGTCAGAACTCATCCTCAATATTCCCTTTTCGCAAACAAGCATCTTAATCCACATCTTTAGCAACAGTAGTAACCTCCCCCTAGGTCCTTTGAAAAATTTCCTTTCCACGTCGTTGTATGATTTGATCGTGTCAACTGCGAACTCAGTAACGTATCCCTCTAGGATACTATCCACCCAGAAATCAATAGCCCTTGATACCTTATTGTCAACTTGTTTTAGCTGTCGGATTAGTTCTGGAGTCCGATGGTCAGGTTTAGTCTTTTGGAAATGGTTCTTCTGAAACGTCAGTTGCACCAACCACTCATGCAGCAATACCGGGAATTCGTAGAAAAACACTTCATGGATATCCAAATAGATATAACAATTTATACATTCATTCATTCCCTTCGCATATTCAGTGTATAAACTACATCCGCAATCAACATGGTTAAACTAATCATTCGCATGAACAACAATTACCAAACCATAGAGTCTTTAAACATTTTGCAAATACTTGCATTCATCATTTAACAGAAACAGAGACAAAAGATATAACCATAATTGAACATCTTCATGCATTCATCAAAACCTGCGGTATAACCTTCGCAGAAACAGTCAAAACATCTTATCGTGGATGCAAAAATGGTTCAGAACTTGTCATTCTATGATTCAGCTATATCCAGGTGCCCTTAGGATTACAGTCATACTCCTATTTATATGAAACTAAATGGTTACAAAATGTTCCACGTGACCCATTCTAACTAACTTTAAAAAATATTGCGCTTTCGTTAGATCCTTGTTCTCTGCGAATGATCCTTCTTCCATGGATTGTCCTTCTTCGTAGCTATTGGCTTCCACACTTTATGCGATCTAACCCCATGCCAACAGTTTTTTGTTCTTGATTCGGCCGAATGTATGTAATGGTGATTATACTTTTCTTTTTAAAGAATTATCCCCGTAAATTTGTGGGATCTTTGTGAAAGAGAAGATGTCTTAAGGCTTGATGATTGTGAGACATGATTTGAATATTTTGTATCTAGGTAGTCTAGGAGGCCAGAGCCATAGGAGTGCCCGAACACTGTACAAAATCAATATCGGATGCAAAACCTTGCTCTAATAATTGAAACATAATCTTTTGCGTGCAAAGAGGATCTATGTTTTTAACATGTTTTTGATGGAGTTGACATATATTGAAGGTCATAGACTTATATACTAAAGGGCCAACAATGGTTATATAACCCAAACTGTGAAGAGAACAATGCAAACTGTAGGTAGAAACTACAAAGGGGATCCTCTTGGCACTTTCTTGGACACATTTTGGTAGAGACTTTCCAAGTAAATATAGCTCAACACCTGCTGTTAGCACTCGGATTTTCCTTGGGCTGTATCAAAGAAACCCCGAGGTAACCTATTTCAAACCAATCTTTAGACTGAAAGTTGGCCTCCTTCAGCCAGAGAGGGCTCTCTCAGCAAATCTGCCATCCAATGTCACCACGACAGCAGTTTGACAATGAAACTCAAGGGCCAATTTGTAAAATAAATAAAAACTTAAGGATTTTTAATGAAGTGGTTAGATAAACAGGAAATAAGATATCATTGGGCAATGGAGTCAAGAAACAGAAAAATAATATATCAGCAGCAAAAACAGAAATTTTTGTACAAAGGCAAGGTAATTGTTAGGTTACGGTCAAAGCTTTTTGCAGGCGAAAAGAAATAATTAAAGACAATCCACCAATCAATGGGCATCAGACTAGGATGAATCCATTGTCGATTTTAGAGAAGCAAATGGATACTTGAAACGCGATAAACTGAGGCATAAAAATATGAATCCCAATTCATTTAGACGTTCGTCCAAGTATAGAAGAAAAGACAAAAATGAATAGCATAACTGGGAAAGTAAACATGCACAAGTGAGAAAAGAAAAGGTACAGACTGTAAACACCAACAACGCATGAATCTTTGATTTAAAACTGCTCAAACTCTGAAATCTTTATTAATTTCTGGAAACAACTTCAAAAACCCAGAATGGACACTTTCGTTCCTGGGAATCCCCCCCCCCTTTTACATGTCTTTTACATATCAATATATAGAAAGATGGCCTATACCTAATCTTGAATTCAAAACCTAACTGAAACTCTAAAAATAGAAACAGTTACAACTTATTCTTTTTATTTCAGGAAGTAAATTTGCTGAAAAATAGGCTTCGAAGACCTGAATGTACATCTCAAATGGAGATACCTGTGTACATTTTGAGAGAGGTTTTTGTAATTGGGCATGTGTTGAAGAAAAGCCTCTTTTAGTTTCTGCAAATTCATCTTCATTTGGAAGAAACAGCTCTTTGAAGTTAATGACTAAAACAGTAAACTGAATTTCTGGAAAATTGCCCCGTGAAGATGACTTCGATTCTCTTAAACCATAACACCTGTGTAAAAACTGAGAGAGGTTTTTGAAGATTGGCCCGTGATGAAGAAAAGCCTCTTTCAATGTCTGGAAATTCGTCTTAATTTGGCAGAAACAGCTCTTTGAAGTTAATGACTAAAACAGTCATTTCCAGAAAAACGTGTTCTACTTGTCCCATTTGATTTTCTCTATGGGATATATCCCACATTGGTTGAGCGGGAAATAATCGTGTTGTTTATATACCCCGAAGCACATAACACCTATTAACACATAGCACGTGTTATTATACTCCTCTTCCTTGGGAGCTATGCCTTCGGGAATGGCGGTTCCGCGTTGGTGGAAGGTGGTTTATAATACCACCCTTTCGAATTGCGGATGGCTGTGACACTTACACGTGGATGGTGGTTTTTAATCCGCAACCACTTTATAATATTTAAAGTTTGAGCTAGTGAGGGATGCGGAATGAATGGTAGCCGCTTATCCAAACTTTGTCTTTTTCAAAGTTTTAATTTGACGTTTTTTTGAGATTCGTGCCAAGACTTTGGTGATTGGGTTTTGAATATTAATATAAAATACTTATATTAATAACTATGAACTTTTAAATTTTTTAAACAAAGACTTGGGCATTTTGGAGATCCGCTATCTTTTAGCCATTCCACTATTTTAGAGCTTCACTAACTATTTTAGAGATTCACCAGTGCTTTATCCGCCTAATTTGACCATATTGGCCAAATTTAGAAGCCCTGCCAATTCATTTATATGCTCTGCTAAATATAGAATTTTTCCACATTTCCATAATGGGTGGTTCCGCGCGGTGTTATAGTGGTTTCCGATACCACTTTATCCATACGCGGATGAATGGATATCGGACACGTGCCTTGGTGGTATTATGTCCGCTACCACCCTCCACCGTTTGTTGACGATTACTTTGGCGACGCGGGATTGATATTAGCTGCAGATCTTGATCCATAATATCTCCGCCGTTGGAACCTGGCTGGAGTTTAACCTTTCCATAAATTTGCTGGCGGACTTTATAAATATGGGTTTTTATAATATATTTTTTATATAAAAATCTTCATTTCAACCCTTTTGTGATGATTTCTTCTCTTTTAGGTCATTTTAGCAAAAAACTCTAGGTTTCTTCAGATCTGGTGTCAACAACTGGCTCCAACTGGGGATGCTATCCTCCCTGCGAGGTAGCAAAGAACATCGTAGACCAAGTGCCTGATCCATTGGGCGGCTCCCAAACTTGACAACTGCAACCTGTACCTGATCTTTCATCTGAAAACTGAATCTGAAAACCACTAACTGCTGACGATTGAAAACACACATGCTGTAACTGAATTGAAAATAACACTGTACATACTAAATGGATGCTTGCCTGGCAAACTTATTTCTCCTACCTACCCTACCTTTAGAATGTCAAAGACTTTCCATCAATCAAGTAATTCGGAAACACCAGTGAAGCCAATCCATTAGGTTTCCAAACGATTTAACTCCTTTGCTGTGTTCAAAATAAGCCAATAACAGAAAATATGACAGTATAGGCAACCACTGATAATCTTTATTCTCAAAATAAAAACCTAGCTGCAAATCGAAACTGAGAAATCTCTCCATATACTCAGCTATAGGATCAAAGAATATAGATTTTATTTGGAGTACCTTCAGATTTTCTGCAATTTGACAGGAGAGCTGAAATGTTTTTTCTTCTTTAACATTCTTTTTCAGAAATGAATGATTATCCTCATAATCTAATGCATCCTCAAATAGAAAACACTCTGCAAGATCATTAAACATGATAGCTCTCTCTTCTTGATGAAAGAAACTGGTGTCTAATAGCTGATTTCCTTGTGGAGAATTATTATCACAAATGGGTTCCTTCAAAATATCATCATGATTGTCATCATTCAAATTCAGATTTACAGGCCCAAAAATGGAAGAAGATTGACTTACATATCCCGGAATATGTGAACACTGTAAATCTGTATAAGCAGGGGTCGTAGCATGACTCTGCAAGAGCCAATCTATTTCTTTTTCTGTTAAAAGAGGAGGTGGTTTGTGCATTTTCTGAATCAAACAACTATCATTTTCCTTCTCTTCCGCAGATTGATGCTGAATGCATTCTTCATTCGTACGCAAAGGAGCAGATGAATCATCATTTGTTTCTGAATAGAGCTCATGGGAATCTACTATTATTTCTTCATTGATTTTATCTGCAGCTAGCTTCTCTTGTTCATCATGGCCATGGACTTGCGAAGAAAAATGATAAAATGTTTCAGACATGTCTTCATCATTCATACCTTCCAGATCTTCATCAATACTTTCGAGGTATTGTATGAAACCTTCAAACTGATCACAACAATCTTCCACTAAAGACAAAGCTGGAAAGTCTACTGTATAATGCTCATAAAATGCTACGTGAAAATCTTTTAAAGAAAACAAGCTACCAGGTCTTAAACTTTCATACCAATCTCTTGCTTTTCCTTCTAAAGAAGCCATGAACATCTTCATAAGACAGTCCTCATGAAACCTAATCTTCAGCTTGTGTATATGTGCATGAAATTTGATTAAATGTAAAGCAGCATTATCACTGTTTTCATCTCTGAATTTAGGCAAATCAGATTGCCAATCTATTTTAGGAATTTGATTCGGAAAACCGGGAATATGAGACCTGCTCATAGGAGCATACCTTCTTAATAACGAGGCCATCTCGAAATGCTGGAACTGTAGATTCTGATTTGAAAACTGAGGAAACTGATTTCTGATTTGAAATGCTGTGAACCAACGCAAAACTGGATTTCTTTAATGTGGAGTCGCCATGAAATTTCTGAAAACTGGATTCTTTGAAGATGGAGTCGCCAGGTGAAAGATGCACAGCCTGCTTGATATCTGAACGTTGTTCACCATCAACAATCAAATCTGCAACTTTGTCGTTCATACCCAGGGAAAATGAAACCTTCGATCCCCGGCAACGGCGCCAAAATGTTAGCACTCGGATTTTCCTTGGGCTGTATCAAAGAAACCCCGAGGTAACCTATTTCAAACCAATCTTTAGACTGAAAGTTGGCCTCCTTCAGCCAGAGAGGGCTCTCTCAGCAAATCTGCCATCCAATGTCACCACGACAGCAGTTTGACAATGAAACTCAAGGGCCAATTTGTAAAATAAATAAAAACTTAAGGATTTTTAATGAAGTGGTTAGATAAACAGGAAATAAGATATCATTGGGCAATGGAGTCAAGAAACAGAAAAATAATATATCAGTAGCAAAAACAAAAATTTTTGTACAAAGGCAAGGTAATTGTTAGGTTACGGTCAAAGCTTTTTGCAGGCGAAAAGAAATAATTAAAGACAATCCACCAATCAATGGGCATCAGACTAGGATGAATCCATTGTCGATTTTAGAGAAGCAAATGGATACTTGAAACGCGATAAACTGAGGCATAAAAATATGAATCCCAATTCATTTAGACGTTCGTCCAAGTATAGAAGAAAAGACAAAAATGAATAGCATAACTGGGAAAGTAAACATGCACAAGTGAGAAAAGAAAAGGTACAGACTGTAAACACCAACAACGCATGAATCTTTGATTTAAAACTGCTCAAACTCTGAAATCTTTATTAATTTCTGGAAACAACTTCAAAAACCCAGAATGGACACTTTCGTTCCTGGGAATCCCCCCCCCTTTTACATGTCTTTTACATATCAATATATAGAAAGATGGCCTATACCTAATCTTGAATTCAAAACCTAACTGAAACTCTAAAAATAGAAACAGTTACAACTTATTCTTTTTATTTCAGGAAGTAAATTTGCTGAAAAATAGGCTTCGAAGACCTGGCTGTACATCTCAAATGGAGATACCTGTGTACATTTTGAGAGAGTTTTTGTAACTGGGCATGTGTTGAAGAAAAGCCTCTTTCAGTTTTTGCAAATTCATCTTCATTTGGAAGAAACAGCTCTTTGAAGTTAATGACTAAAACAGTAAACTGAATTTCTGGAAAATTGCCCCGTGAAGATGACTTCGATTCTCTTAAACCATAACACCTGTGTAAAAACTGAGAGAGGTTTTTGAAGATTGGCCTGTGCTGAAGAAAATCCTCTTTCAATTTCTGGAAATTCGTCTTAATTTGGCGGAAACAACTCTTTGAAGTTAATGACTAAAATAGTCATTTCCAGAAAAACGTGTTCTACTTGTCCCATTTGATTTTCTCTATGGGATATATCCCACATTGGTTGAGCGGGAAATAATCGTGTTGTTTATATACCCCGACGCGCATAACACCTAATAACACATAGCACGTGTTATATACTCCTCTTCCTTGGGAGCTATGCCTTCGGGAATGGCGGTTCCGCGTTGGTGGAAGGTGGTTTATAATACCACCCTTTCGAATTGCGGATGGCTGTGACACTTACACGTGGATGGTGGTTTTTAATCCGCGACCACTTTATAATATTTAAACTTTGAGTTAGTGAGGGATGCGGAATGAATGGTAGCCGCTTATCCAAACTTTGTCTTTTTCAAAGTTTTAATTTGACGTTTTTTTGAGATTCGTGCCAAGACTTTGGTGATTGGGTTTTGAATATTAATATAAAATACTTATATTAATAACTATGAACTTTTAAATTTTTTAAACAAAGACTTGGGCATTTTAGAGATCCGCTATCTTTTAGCCATTCCACTATTTTAGAGCTTCACTAACTATTTTAGAGATTCACCAGTGCTTTATCCGCCTAATTTGACCATATTGGCCAAATTTAGAAGCCCTGCCAATTCATTTATATGCTCTGCTAAATATAGAATTTTTCCACATTTCCATAATGGGTGGTTCCGCGCGGTGTTATAGTGGTTTCCGATACCACTTTATCCATACGCGGATGAATGGATATCGGACACGTGCCTTGGTGGTATTATGTCCGCTACCACCCTCCACCATTTGTTGACGATTACTTTGGCGACGCGGGATTGATATTAGCCGCAGATCTTGATCCATAATATCTCCGCCGTTGGAACCTGGCTGGAGTTTAACCTTTCCATAAATTTGCTGGCGGACTTTATAAATATGGGTTTTTATAATATATTTTTTATATAAAAATCTTCATTTCGACCCTTTTGTGATGATTTCTTCTCTTTTAGGTCATTTTAGCAAAAAACTCTAGGTTTCTTCAGATCTGGTGTCAACACCTGCATTAGAACCATCAAACAAACAGGGTATAGTTATATCGTGATGGACTGCATTTTATTAAACTCATGCTTATCGCTTTAATAACTTGGTAACGTGGCAGTTGAATGGTATTTTATGGAGCATTTATGGTTGTAGGTAGTTCAAAACAAGTAGTTATGCTTTGATTCATGCCCAATTTCTCAAAATATAAAGAAGGATTTCCTACAAGGTGGTTTCATCTGAGTTTTGCAAATATGTACTAAGGGTCATTGTATGGAGTAATAAGTGCACTCTGATTGAACTCTTTATCTTAAGTCCCGAAACACCTTGAAATTGCAACATAATTGAGCATAAGATTGAAGATTATAATTGCAGGAAATATAGCATTATTGAATACAGATTGGAATTGCAGCTTTATTGAAGCCAATTTGAGCAATTGTAGCCATTGACATTTGAATCAGCATCCGGAGTTTAAAGAACAGTTCAACACCTCTTTTCTGAATTTGGGCTTGTTAAGAATTTTCTTACTTGCAATCTGTGATTTTACAAGCTTAAGAATTTTGGTACTTACCATTGTTCCTTTTGTAAGTATCAAATACTGTTGAATTGAATTATGCATGTAAATGGGTGCATTTTTTGTTGAATCCAAAACCCTTTTGTTGAGTTTAAATTTTCTATTGTTGAGTTGGATTATTGTAAAAGGGTGGAAATAAGATCTGCAACAAAAGAAAATCCATTCTAAACCTGTTTCTGTTAAAAACAAATTCATAGTCTGCTCACAACAAAATCAATGAAGTCAATGAAGATGAGATTACACCAAGCCAATCCAGTTTTAGAGTGTTGGATTTATGCATGAAATATTGAAATGCCAACATTGTGATAAAATTGGACATATGAAAGATCATTGTTTCAATCTTCATCCTTGTATGTCTTGTGGAAAGTATACATTGTTCAACAAAATGATTTATTCTTGAAGAGCTTATGTTGTAAATTGATTAGCATATAGAAGTTGATAGATTGTTCCTATCAGGGGGGGATTAAAGACAGTTAGAAACAAGAGAAACATAATATTTTGAATAGTTTGCACTTTTCTCACCTTGTCCCTCACAGGGGGGAGTACATATCTACAGTTTGATGTCAAGTTCCAAGTTTTAAAGTGTTGTTGTGAGCTTGTGAACAAATGGGAATCAAGTATGTAGCCTTGTTCCACAAACATATAACATACAATTGTTAGCATAATCATAACAGTAATCAATTAAAGGCATTGTGTAATTAATACAAGAGAATACTTATCTTGATATGAAGTTGTCTCGAGCAACTAGCTACGCAACTGCAACGTTCCACCCAACCATAGGCCAACTTGTTAAATTTTGAGCATTAATTCACAATACTCTAGGCTCTTTACTGAGAGAATAAAATATACAGTATATCAATGCATGACAATCACAGTAGGTATGACAAGCATCACAAGAATCAGAGCATAAGAGACAAGAGACACAAAGTTTCCGTGGGGAAAACCCTAAGGTGAAAAACCCCACAACTTCCTCAAAGATAGAGAGAGCAATGGCTCAACCAAAGTACAACCAAAATACACTGAGATAGTCTCCTAGTAGCAGATAATCCTCCTCCTCACTAGTGCGCCACTTTCTGAGTGAGAGAGATGTACTTTTCTGAATGATCTAAATAGAGATCACCTGATCTCTATTTATACTAACCTGTTTTCCCAGTGACTTTATGGGGACGACTTGTCTAGCTAGGTACATTCACATTATAATATATATTTCAAATCCTACCCCACACATGGTGGTCTAATAACCCATGGGCAAGTACACACACTTGCGACACTTGTCAATCCACATGACGACACTTCCTTATAGAGGAATGACACATCTCTTATAAGGGTACAATAAATATATATAAAATACACAGATGAAATACATTCCGAAGTTACATATACATCAAAACTCCCTCTTAACTAGGAAGGTATTTCTCAACATAGATCTGCTAGACAAGTCTTCTTCTTGGGATCATCGTCATCATCATCGTCATTGCTGCTGCTATCTCAACCAATCTATGAATATACTCATCATAGGAAGTTCTATAGAGCCAGTCCTTTTTCATACTGGATGCACTCCCACCTCCTGCGGGTCTTCATCATCACTGGCCATACTGTGGAATTCTCAGGACTTATTACATGCGTCACAAAACTTGGCTGGAGCATCCTAGGCTATTACGAGCACACAGCTCTACCTGTAGGATCTCCCAAGAGCACATTACATGTGACCCATCACAAAACCTGGCTGAAGCATCCCAGGCCATTACGAGCACACATCTCTACCTGTCGGATCTCCCAGGAGCACATTACATGTGATATCACCACAAAACTTGGCTGAAGTATCCCAGGTTGTTACGAGCACACAGCTCTACCCGTCGGATCTCCCAGGAGCACATTACATGTGGTCCACAACAAAACCTGGCTGAAGCATCTGAGGACTTTTTCATCCTGTCCAGATCTCCCAGGAGCAAATTACATGTGGTCATGGCAAAACCTGGCTGAAGCATCTGAGGCCTTTTTCATCCTGTCCCGATGTCCCAGGAGAAAATTACATGCAATAGGACAAAACCTTGCAAGAGCATCTCGGGATGTTACGGGTACACAACTCTGACCTGAAGATCTCCCAGGGCAAAAATTACATGTCCTCCCAGAGCAATGTCTCGAAAGAGCATCCCAGGCTGTTATGGGTACGCAACGCTGACCTATAGGATCTCCTAGACATGCTCATCTGCACAACCTGATCCACGGCCACAAAGTATCATCTGATACTCATCATACATCATCCTGATGTACACATAATCATCCTGATCATCATCACTGCAACATCCTGCTGCATGTCATTTGGAGAAGCTCGTCATCCACGATCACCTTGATCATGCAATGCATCCATCTGATGCACACCAAGTATCTACCTGATACATATCATCATACACAGTGTATCCATCTGATACATAGATACATGATCCACACAATGTATCCATCAACATACATGATCTACCTGATCATACAATGTATCCACCTGTTACATATACAGATACATGGTCCAAGCATCCAACATGATGCGTACATACATATAAATGATCCAACTGATCATATCCAGCATCCAACATGATGTGTACATACATATACATATAAATGATCCAACTGATCATACAAAACAGAAACTAGAACATCATCCTGATGCTCATCATCCAACGCTTACATCCACAACCATGTGAAGGATCCTCCTTCCATCATGCTTGGAATGGCTTCAGCAAATGTGTCCATCACTTCTTCCTTGAAGTGTCCTCGATCTAAAGAACACCAAGCCTCTCCCTGAAGTACTCGAACTTCACCCTAACTAGTGGCTTCATCAACACATCTGCAATCTGCTCGTCCGTCACAACATACAGGAGCTTCACAACTCCTCTCCGCACCATATCCATGATATAGTGATATTTGATCTCTATGTGTTTCGACCTATCATGAAACACTAGATTCTCGGACAGCTTCACACAACTCTGGTTATCACAAAAGATACCAGTAGCATCCAACGGGAGATCAAATAACTCAGACAGTAGCTTCCGTAGCCATACTGCCTCATAACTAGCTGAACAGGCTGCAACATACTCTACCTCAGCTGTATTCAGTGCTACATAGGACAGCTTCCTGCTAAACCAAGAGATCACACCTGATCCCATGCTGAAGCAGCATCCAAATGTGCTCTTCCTATCTGCAGCACTGCCAGCCCAATCTGAATCAACATAACCCTGCAGGTTAAACTTTTGATTTGCTTCATACTTGAGCCTATAATCCACTGTACCATTTAGGTACCTCAGAACATGCTTTACAGCAACCAGGTGAACACTCCTTGGATTCGTCAGGAACTGGCTCAATGTGTTCACAGCAAAGCAAATGTTCAATACAACATTTATCCATGTTCCATAACTTTCTAGATGCCTTCCAGTCTCTACCAGAACATTATTAAGAGTTTGCACTACTCCGAACATGTCAGCAAAGAGGTTTCATTCTAGATAAGTAGCAATGGAATGTTGTACAGGGCCATAGGCCACTTACCCAACACATGCGTATTAGTAGTATACTTTTCATTAATGCAATCATTCTAAGATGCACAATACATATCCGAAGTCTAGGAACATGAGCATATACATCATTGAACAATTTTATTTAAGCAAACAAATATGCAAGAAATGATAATTAAAATACTTATCTTTGTTTGTTTGTTGGGTGGACTCCCTCTGAGTCTTTGCTTCCTTGCAGGAGCTACTGGAGTCCTTCTACACCTTTCTATTGTGGAATGTAGAGAGATGGACAACTCCCTCTGAATATCTGCACCCTTGTAGAAACCACTGAATTGTGCTCCCTCTTGATCTTTGCTTACTGGATTACCTGTTCTTGAACTCATATTAATCCTTGGTCCCTATGCATGCTTATTAGTATCATGATTGTGTTATCCTTGTGATCTCATACAAAATCATACATTCATTAGTATACTATTAAAACACAATAATCTCAAGCATGTATAGTCATGATCATTTCAAACAGAAATAATAAGCATTAGCATTCAAGGTTTATATAGGACTCTTATGGTTAGTCATATCATAAGAAACATAACATGTCTAAACCTGTAATTACTGAAACCTATGACTCTTATGGTTAGTCATATCATTAATTAAGGTAAGACACATAATATGCATATACCCATGATTATTCAAACTTATGACTTTATGAACAATCATCATCAATCATGCCATGCATACTTATATGATAGATCCTATGATATAAGAAACACATACCTAGTCACCATATTTGCTAGTTATGTCTAGCAATGTGTTCTTGTTCTCTTCAATGACCTGCATAACTCATTAGTTAACTTTTGCAAAAACAAATTATACATACCTCTATGTGATCCATGACTATGGATGAATCTTTGTCTTTATGTCACCATGGCATGTTCAAATTGTCCCTTCAATTTGTACAAACCTCCCTCTTGCTCTCCAATCACTACTGCATCATCGATTGTTTTACCCTTTGGCCACATTAGGACTTGGCCATCTACAAATGAAACCCTCATACCTTTTGCATCCAATGCAGAGATGGAGAGTAAGTTCTTATTTCATCTTCAAATATTTTCCAGAATCTAGGTTGTAGGAGGCTTCACCACTTCCTTTGATTGGGTATTGATAATCATCCCCAAGTTTCACCTTATGGGGTTATTCATGTTCAGATAGATTCACAAAGGATTCCTTAAACCCAATCATGTGTTTGGAAGCCCCACTATCAATCAACCAATCATTACAACCATGGGGGCTAGTACCTGTGAGAGAAGAGATTAGAACATACTCTTCTTCACTTGATGAGTCATCATCACTTTCTGCCCTATCCTTCTTCTTTGGAGGTTCATCATCCTCAGCAGCATGAGCATAGAAATTTCTTTTGTTGCCCTTCTTCTTCTTGCTGAAGTTGTTGTTATTATCCCTTTTGTTCTTGGGACAATCTGAAGCAAAGTGACCCTTCTCATTGCATGTGAAGCATCTTAGATCCTTCTTATTCTTTTGATAGGATCTTTTGTAGCGAGGGTGCTCCTTCTTGGGCGTGTTTCTTTTGGTGTGAGTTGCAAGAGCTTGATCTTCACCTCCCATCTTTTCCTCATGAGCTACAAGTCTAGCTTCTTCTTGAGAGCATTCCTCCCATATTTTACTGAAAGAGATCAATTTCTTTCTTGCACAGATTCCTTGAATAAAGGAGTCCCATGACCTAGGTAGGCCATTCAGAGTGGTCATAACAACTTCACCATTGTCCACTACTTAATCCACAGCTTCAAGTTGCTCCTTGATCTAAGAGACCTTGGACATGTAAGATTGAATGGTTTCTCCATTCAACATCTTGGCCCCTTTCAATTGATTCCGTAAAGTCATCTTCCGATTTATGTTCTTCCCTTCAAATAGCTTGGTCAAAGAGTCAAACATCTCCTTGGGTGTCTTTAGAGAAGACACATGGGGTATGAGATGATCTTTGATAGAATCAGCAATGATTCTCTTTGCCTTGACCAAGTTCTTCTTATGCAATACCTTGGCCTCTTCATCCTCTGGGATAGGGATGTCTTCTTTTACATATGAGTCCAACTCATTCTCTTCCAGGATTAACCCAATCCTATACTTTCAAGCTCGGAAGTTATCAACCTCTTTCAAGCTTATCCTCAAGCTTGGTGTGGTGAGACATCTTAAAGAGTACTTCAAATGGAAATAGAAAAGATTTAGGTCTTACCACTTGAAATGCTGAAAACTGGATCTGGTCTCAGATTAGGGTTTGTAGGAAAACCCTAAAAATTCAAAATGTGAATTTCAAATTTATGAAAGGATAGAAAGATGTGCCTTGATGAGCTGATCAGCTTGGTGCATTCAGACTTTGAGATCAACAAAGCTTTACCCTTCAGATTTGTCTTTTTTGTCCTCCCGGGTTCACTAGGGAGAGCCCTGAATTAGGGTTTGAGTTTCCCGGAGATCTACCCAGCCAAAAATCTCGATCCAAATCTCTAAACTTCGATTTTTGCAAGGAGCTTCCAGATATGTCTTCAGATTTCAGAAATTCCTATTTTTGTGGAAACCCTAATTTTTAGGGCCAAATATGAAAAAGCTCAGAATTGAATTCAGATTGGACAGATAGATGCACCTTGATGAGTAGAGTCAATATGCTATACTGCTTTTCCAAAATCTGTGGAGAGAAACCTGATAAACAAGAAACTCAAGTTCTCGTCACTACAAAATGTCTTCTTCTCAGGTTAGCTCTGATACCATGTTAAATTTTGAGCATTAATTCACAATATTCTAGGATCTTTATTGAGAGAATAACATATACAGTATATCAATGCATGACAATGATAGTCAGTATGACAAGCATCACAAGAATCATAGCATAAGAGACAAGAGACACAGAGTTTCCGTGGGGAAAACCCTAAGGTGAAAAACGCCACAACTTTCTCAGAGATAGAGAGAGCAATGGCTCAACCAAAGTACAACCAAAATACACTGAGATAGTCTCCTAGTAGTAGATAATCCTCCTCCTCACTACTGCGCCACTTTCTGAGTGAGAGAGATGTACTTTTCCGAATGATCTAAATAGAGATCACCTGATCTCTATTTATACTAACCTGTTTGCCCAGTGACCTTATGGGGTCGACTTGTCTAGCTAGGTACATTCACATTATAATATATATTTCAGGGCCGGCCCCACACATGGTGGTCTAATAACCCATCGGCAAGTACATACACTTGCGACACTTTTCAATCCACATGACGACACTTCCTTATAGAGGAATGACACATCTCTTATAAGGGTACAATAAATATATATAAAATACACAGATGAAATACATTCCAAAGTTACATATACATCAACACAACTGTGCTCATCAATCTCTCAGCACAGTTTCCACCCCCGATTTAGGCATGATTTCCACAAGGAAAAGGGAACAACGACTAACACATAGCCAAGTATATACCAAAAATCAACTGAGCCAGTCAACAACTGGGTTTATCAGGCTGTCAAGGTAGTAGAAAGGGAAGAATTTCTAAGCTAGTGATCTCAACCACATAGCTATCAATACCTCTACAATATTGAGCTATCTTGGAACCCAAAATACCTACAGACCCAACACAAGGAAGTATCCCCTTCACTGATCCACAGTCCATCAGATCATACCTTCCTTCTAGTGCTCCTCAGGGTGTGCATAGAAATGTATCCAAAGTCCTATCATCTTTGGTGAGGCTACACCTTTCACAAGGTTTATCAAGACAATTCCCACTCCTTCTCTACTCTTGGTTGCTTGCACACAAGCTCAAGCCAAAATGAGGGATACATGTAACTCAATCCAGAACAATCTCTCCCCACATGCACAATAGGGCACAAATGTTGAGTATGGAAATTTTTTTAAACTATGGAATTCAGAAAACATGGTCTCCATGAGTGTTGCAAATCGTGGGCACACCAAAAACATATTTTTTGAAGGGAAAACAACCACTGAACGATACATATCGAAATCCCAATGGGTACACAAGCAACTAGGTAATAAAAATAGATATCACAGACCCCCAACTTGATTTCCTTTCCTCCCAACTATTCTACAACACCAAAAATAACTCTCCCAACTAGAGAAGGAAGGAAAAATCAGTAAAAAGGTGGAGGAAAATGCCCAACAAGCCAAAACTGTGTGAGAGAGAAAAAAATGATGAATGAATTATGAGTTGGGAAGCAAATTCGTTGGTGTTTTCTTTCCCAGGAAGGAAAACACGTTTTTGCAAAATGATGGCTTTCCCTTATACCAAATTTGGACAACCATACTCTCCATTTCCCAAACCAATAACCACCTCAACCACCTCTTGGAAGAAATAAATGATTGGGTGCAAAAGTCAACATGGGTAGTTGATGGCTCATGGGTTTTCTCAATGACACTTGGATTGACACTATTGGCTTCAAGGGTTTGATTATTTCCCTCCCCATTCCTTGTAAAAATCATGCCCCCATACTCTTGTTTCCTTTCATAGCTAGTTGTGGGTATTTATTTATTCAAATACATATTTACATCATATTTATAATTTCCATCGTGCTGTGTTAGAACACGACCCACATCCATCGATTTTTAATTGACAATACAAGAATGATAAATCGATGGCGGGGCCTTTGCCTTGATCTGCTCGCCATGGTTTTATAACGATTTTACATCATTTAAATGTTTAATGTAATGAGGTCAAAATCAAGGTGTTGAATCTGCAATAATACGAACCTAAGGAAAAACCAATTCTCGCTATCATAGGATTTCGACAGGTCAAGTTTACAAACCAACACCAGATCCTTCATTTGTTTAATTGAATGGAAAACCTCTTGTGTTGATCCAACTACATCTAGAATCCATCTATTTTGTATAAACCCAAATTTCTCCTCTGATATAGCTTTAATAAGAACCTCTTTCAATATGGAAGCAATGATTTTGGCTATAATTTTACAAAGAAGATTACAAAACCTCGCGTTGGGATTTTCACCAATAGTGAGAGGGGGGTGAATTAATATTGAGCACTTTTTACAAATTTAACAATCAAGCACATAGTTGTAAAAACTACCAGTATATTATTATTCATAACCCATCATTGTATTGGCATGTATGAGACTTATAGACAATATACAAGAGG
This sequence comes from Larix kaempferi, assembly GCA_027924585.1. Lineage (NCBI taxonomy): Eukaryota > Viridiplantae > Streptophyta > Pinopsida > Pinales > Pinaceae > Larix > Larix kaempferi. The sequence goes on from BSBM01001102.1 coordinate 7,774,198, forward strand.
TTTAATGTGTAAACTCGATAACGAATAAATCCACAAAAGATATTTTTATTAATCATCTTCAATTCATTACAACATGGCGCTAGCTATGAGGACACCCATCCTCTTGTAAGCACCAACTTACAAACTGGCAGGCTTCGACCTACAATCAACAAGCTATAACTTGTTGAGAGGACACCAATCCTCTTGAGTAGGAAGTCAATCCTTCATGCATCAACCTGTCAATGATGAGGACATCGATCCTATTTGAGCACCAACTTACACAATAAGCACCAACCTGTTCTCCCAAGCAACAACCTACCACCCTATGCTTGTCAATATGTTTTTTCCTCTGTCAAATTATTCTTCCTTCCGACATAAATCTTCTCAGCATTTGTTCTCTATCTTTCACATCCAATCATGCCTCTACTACACAAATCTTATTTGCTTCTCTTCAACAATATTGAAATCCTTTGTTACCATAAATGCTTCAAATATTTTTTCTGGGAGCTCATGATAGAAAATGTCTTTTCCTATGGACTGCTAGGTGCTTCAGACTTCTTCACTCTATCTGATGACCACCAAAAACTTTGTTTTACACAATAATAGTTTATTCCACAGTCACATACTCAACGTTAAGTTACTGGTACACTTCCTCATTCATTCAATGATATGATCCTTGTAATTCAGTCTCAGAGCTTCACACGTTCAATCCTTCCATGAAGAGAGATTATGCATATAGAATACTTGTTGAATTGAAACAATATGCAATCTTGTGAATTGGGTCAACAATTTTATGCCTGCGTTCTTGGATCAATAAAAAATTTCATACATTCACAAAGGGAATGAATCTCAAGGTCTCAACACTCGATTCAAACTGGATAATTTAAAGAACACTTATTTCCTCATTGTTTCTTCAAACATTTCACCCATGTAAACAAAATAAATAAACCCTAAACATTACTCTGATCAAACACTGCTTGCAAATATATTCTTTGTCTCAATGTGAGAGAGTTCTAATCAATGTGCATCAATGTTCACCATTAAGGAAGGAAAAATGTGTCCTCAAGCTACATAATGAAGACCTGTGTTTTAAGAGAATACATCCCTAAGATTTATATTAGTGATTTCATGCCCAGATTCTCCAACAAACATTCCATATATGAATTCATCTTTCAACTTGGATATTGCACTCTTCAAAAGATTTCCTAGAATGTTATTTCATGTTTTAATTTCAGAGTTACATATCAATCTTGTCTTACACTCTCAACTCTTCATTCACTTCAGCAAATGACCACATATTTATATGGGTTATTTGCAACCAATGTGGACCCAAACTCGTCGATTGAATTTTCCTTCCATTGGCTTGGTCATTCAATATTTTCCTTGAGTGAACCCAACAATACCATCACGATGACGACACAACAATGAACATCCACTACTTCTAATACTTGAGTGAGGGTAGATGCAATTAGAATGTGGACCTGTTCATTCAAGAGTGAGTCATGTTCATTGCAATTGTTCTCAACAAATGTCACTTTGACCAGACATTGACCTGAGACTAGTGCTCCACCGAAGACACCTACAGATAATCCAATAGATTAAAATCCATATTGATCCAAGGGCGCACAAAACCCATATGCATGATTTCTTTTCTAAGGGACACGACTATTTTAAAGAACGCTTACTCCCTTGTTGTTTCTTCAAACATTTCACCTATGTAATCAAAAGAGATAAACCCTAAACATTAATCTGATCAAACACAGGCTGCAAATATGTTCTATGTCTCAACGTGAGAGAGTTCTAATCAATGTGCATCAGTTTTCACCATTGAAGAGGAAAAATGTGTCCTCAATCTACATAATTAGGACTTGCATTTTAAGAAAATACATCCCCAACATTTATATTAACGATTTCATGACCATATTCTCCAACAAAAAGTTCAGATATGAATTCATCTTTCAACTCAGCTATTGAACAGTTCAAAAGATTTCCCAGAATGTTATTTCATTTTTTTCATTTCAGAGTTACATATCCATGTTGTCTCACACTCTGAACTCTTCATTCACTTCAGCAAATAACCACATATTTATATGTGTCATGAACCTCAAAATATCATAAAAAAAATATAAAAATTATTTAAGCATGTAATTTGTAAAAACATCATTTTTACTATGAAATATATCTATGTTCTTAGTGAGTAACATCTATGGTGATAAGATCGTTAAGCTTGGAGAGTTGTTAATGTAAATTATAACTGCTTGTTTAGGTTGCAAACATGGTGGATGCTTCACCAAAAGTAAGTGGCGTATCGTCAACAAAATTGAAGGTGATACTTAAAATGTTCATGTTCTTGTTATCATTTTTATATAACGTTTTTTCTTGGCCATAAGGCTAAGTTTGGAATCCTTGATCCTAGTCTTAACTATGTGTTAAATTTCAAGTTGTAAGCACCAAAAAGGGAGTGGGGACTATGGCTATAGTCTTAATCCAAAAATGTAAAGTCTAACCTTTGTTTTAATTGCAAGTTTTAACCATGCAATGCATGCATGATTGTAATAGGGACTATGGATATTTTCCATAGTCTAACCTTGATCTAAGGGTATTATAATAAAGTTTGATTTAAGATTTATCCCACTATTTGAGTTCGATGGTTGTTTGTAATATGGTTGATGGTAGCATTTAATATGCCACCCTGGCCGCAAGTTGACACCACATCTAGGATTTATGGCCTATGCTGGAAAGAGATCTCCATCGTCCATTTATACAGGAGGATGTGAAGGGTTTCGAAAGGGTTTTAATGTGTTTTCTTGATTTCTTAACCTCCATTATTGTTATGGTTCTTGTCGGCAAGCTTCTATGAGAAGAAGCTCTACGTTCATCATGGTGATTTGTAAAACCCGGGGGACTATACTCTGATTGGTGATGGCATTTTCGTTTTGGTTGTCCTTCAAGGTTATTACAATATTTGGAGGACGCCATCCACATCTCTTCCTGGTAGCTGCGACTGGACCACAATTATGGTTTCCTCAAGCCGCCATTAACAATGTCAAATCCCAACTCTCTTATGCAAATGTTATACTGTATTAATTCTTCTTCTAACTTCAGAGTTTAAAGCATGCATTCATCTTGCAGGTGGCTTCAAGTGATAAGGGTACCAGGAGGTGCTGACCCCTGGCCATATTTTCCCGCAGATAGGTAACATATCCAAATCTTAATAAGATATTGGTTGCATTCTCCATTACAGTTTGTTTAAAGTTTTTATTGGCAGTGGTTAAACAAATGCAGAAGGTGGACACCTGTGGGGAAGGAGACAGGGTCACCTCCTCCGAGGCCCGCATCGTAGAATGCCCAAGGTAATAAGAAAAATTGACCCTTATTCTGTCAATTCATAATTTAACTACTAGCACTACCAGATTCTTGACTACGTCATTCGTTTGATGTAGGTGAAAATTTGATAGGGTTTGTTGTTGTGGAAGAGGTTCAGTATTCGTCTTCAACATATAAGTTTACCTTTAAACCGGTCTAGTCTTAGGGTTTATAAGCTGTCGGATAGGGCTTTGCACCTTCTCAGCTCCATTGACTAACTTAGTTATATGCGCTTTGCTTGTTTGGTTGTTTAAGGGATGGCAATGTGTAAACACGAGTGCCATCATGGATTGCTTACTCCGCTGTAATTTATTTTTTAATGTATAAGGATGCAATGTTATTAGCGAATGCCATTTGAAAATGGCTTATGGACATGACGTTGAGACCATGTGTTTCATTCCACTACCATTTACAATTTAATTCTTAATATAGGGGTTGTAATACCGGTAGAGGACGTTATTGACATGGGCTTTTAGCCACATGTGTAAGCGATGGTGAAATCCATTCCTCGTTGGTTATAATTAGATCTTTATTATGACCCATAGGGTCCTTTACAATTTCTGTAAAATCTACAGAATGAAATTGTGGTTTATAGAAGAAATTTTATACGGTTTTAGTTAACTCCTTTGAATTAATATGCTTATATTATGTTGCTAAAATGGGTATTTGAAATGCAACTAGTTGATTTTATTATTTATAACCCTCCACAGGGTTTTGATCATTGATCTAACACCCTGTCGACTTGATTCGGTTTGTTTAATGATTAATTAGCATATTGTAACATTGTAGTTTGATCAATGATTATACTACGAATACCCTAAATTCAGTTGATTGTATTTGTAGTAGTTCAAGGGTTTTATAATGTACCCATAAATTTAACATATGTATAATGTAGTTAGGGTATTGCTTCGAATCAGATCTAGGTCGGTCGATTCTCAATCTATGATAAGTTTATGTAATGAAATGTTTAAAATAAATTTTATATATTAGATTAGGATAAACGACTGTATCAGTCGACTTGCTTAGTTTCTTATCGAACTTTGGCAGTTTATGTTATGGGAGTTAGAGTATATTCTAACCGTTCTTTTAACTAAATATATAATATGTTATACTTGTTGGACTAAAAATGATTACTTTACTTAGTTTAAGCAATCATATAGTAGTTATATTATAGACATGTTGATGCCTCGAATATCGCTACATCAATCAGCAAGGGATTCTCCCAGGTAAGCAAGCCCAATTAGATCGCTCACCATTTGGTGTGGGGAATCTGTCCGGTTAACAGTTTCGGCTACCGTGTGAGGTTTAAAGATTTGTTTATTTTACAAGATGTGTCAGGAGTTGCCACCTATACCCTAACCATTTATATTCCTCTAATATGTCCTTAGTGCACAACTACAGATTTGTAGAAAGCCTTCCATATAAGACAAAGACAGAGCCAACTATCTTTTAAAGCATTTATACAATAAAGGAATTTAAGTTTTCCTCATATTAAGACAAATAAGAATTCTGATAGTTTATCTATTTCATTTGGCTTCTCTTTGTTGGCTCGCTGACTCATCTTCACCAACTGGCTCACTTGTGGATGTTGGGTGCTCTACACTTTTGATATGAGTGGCCTAGTGACTGAGCTCTTGCCTTTGATGCAATCTCATGCTTGCGGAGATCTAATTTGATAGTGGCTGTGCCTGTTGCTAAGGCTTGAGCAATGGCATCTGCGTGCAGTTCTACTAAGTGCACTTCTCTCTATTGAACATGATCCTTTAACTCTGTGAGCCGCTGAATTTGCAAAGTAGCAGCAGTCATATCTTCTTGCAGGGATTTGTGCTCCATACTCGCATATCATCCTGCAAAAACGAAATAGCGCAAGTAAGATTTTGACAAAGACTTTAAATGGATATTTGCAATTTCGTGCTAAGCGGTGATCGCAACATTAAGCCTTGCAACAAAGTGGTGAGTGTAAATTAAAAAAAATCTGCGCGAAAACTACATTTGAAGGTTGTGCCAGTAGAGGAGTAAGACATAACCTTTTGCACCATAGACAGGAAGCGTATAATTAAAAACCCCGCGATCATAAGTGGGACCTGCCGGTGGCATTTTACGATTAGGAGTGGCGCGACAGCGATGAATTTTAAGGCTAACTCATGTGCCATCGCAGAGAAAATATCATCAAGACTTGCACTGGACGGGTCACAAACGGTGGGCATAATTAAGCGTAGCACTTGCGATCGTGGTGGGGAAATTATCACTAGGACCTGCGCCAAAAATATGCGCCATATTCGGGGAAAATAAAACCAAGATTTGCACTGTCTTGTTTGCAAAAGGTCGGCAAAATTATCGTTAGAAACTGTGCCGCAGCGTGAGGATTAATTTTAAAACTTTGCGCTTTGTCACGGAATTTGATCATAAAAAAAAAAACTGCACTTAATGCAAAACATGGTTTTTCCTTAGTAAAAAAAACCAAACAATTTTTTTTGGAAGATTGGTCAAAAAATCCACCCATTAGTGATTTTAAGGCTAAGCCATGCGCTGATGTCGGCCAAAATAAAATAAATCCCACGCTTATGTCGCAAAAATTGTCATTAAAAACTGCGCTTAATGCTAAAGATGTGCCAAAGAGTTCCAAAGACTTAGAAGATTTTTGTACTGACTTCCTTTATGAAGTTAAACTCTGTGTAGAAGGTGGCAAAATAATGCTAGGAAAATGCACCATTTAGGATTTAATCTTGCGTCGCAGGCGGCCATAATAGACCTTGGAAACCTGCCCAAAAGCGTGCAGATCAAAGTTGACTCAAGCGCTGAAAGCGGCAAAAATGGAGTTAACTTGGGCTGAAGAGGCAGAGTTAGGTTTGCGATTGCGCCAAGCAGAAGAGTTAAGGATAAAAATTGCGCTGAAGAGAAAAAGTAACTTTTCCTTAGAGAAAATAATTGAGAAAACTTTTGGAAAGCAAGCATTGGAATTTTTCCAAGCTAAACAGAAAAATTAAGTCTGAAAGACAAGAAAAACACTTGTTACGAAATGTGCAGAAGGAGGGGCCCCAAATATTTTTCAAGAAAAATTTAGTGGGGGATGTTGTAGCAACAACAAATGGCGATTCACTGGTGAACGTAGTGTTCGGATATCCACATCATCTTTTTCAGGATCTTGCATGCAATTAGGGTTTGTATGCAAATTCTAGGGTTTGCATGCACTTTGCATGCATCCCAGTCACCAGGTTGATGCCTCCAGCACCTTAGCCCCCTTATTCTAGCACCCGGGAGCTTCTTACATTAGTTCTTTATCCCTCCTAGTCATGAAGGTGCCCACTTCTCATCTACTGCCAGAGAAGGGCGCACTTCTTCACCTACCACTGCAGTTCCACTTCAGTTACACTCAGTTAGCTCCGATTCTCCTTGATTTGAGGCTAGTTTCACTCCCGACTGACTGTTTCACTCCGTTGGACCTCCAAATTGACTAGATGACTTGTTCTGACTTCAGTTAAGCCTCCCATGCGCCCTCCACTGAGCCTCCTTCCCTATATCAGTTCTACACACTTTAGTTACACTTGTTACACTCAGTTAGACTCAGATTGACACTTGGATGACTGGTTCTTGTGCATTGATGACCACCACTGATTGATGATGAGGACTCCTAGTTGGAGCCAAGCTACACCATTCAGTAATTCAAATGGCCTACTGAGTCAATTTGAATTGCTCACTCATTGTCAGATTGTATTGTAATTATTCACCCTTATTGGGATATTGAGCACTGCTGCATGTTTTGCACAGTTTTACACCATATTTTTTATGTTCATCTATTGTGATTGATTTACTTGTTCATTAGATCTGTTGTGACTAATTTTACATGGTATCAGAGCCATGGCAAGGACAAGATCTCTTTTCTCCAGGTGTTCTACATGAAGATTGAGTGAATTTCTCACCAATATATTTTAGCAGCGGCATGCAAAATCTAATGTGCATTCGCTCATGTGCATGCAAGGCTGAAAGCATAGTGTTTGTTTGTGTGTGATTTGCAGGTTTCTTACTTCCTCCATGTGCATTCGCTAATGCTTAAGATGGAGACTTCTTCTTCACAAAATATTCTTACTCCATTCAACTATGATGAATGGAAACCAAAGATGATTGCATTCTTGAAGAGACAATGTCTTTTTGATATGTGCATTGGTAATACAAGAGTTTTTTATTCCGAAGAAGAGGAGAATGATTGGCTCAATGATTGTGACAGAGATTTTGGAGCAATATGTCTTGCTATGTCTCCTTGTATGCGCTACCTCACTAAGACTGCTGAAAATCCAAGTGATCTATGGGTCCAACTTGACAGAGAATTTGGAAAGCAGGAAGAAGAGGATCATGCTAGCCTTTTGGAGAACACACCCAGTGAGATCTCCTTATGTGTTCTTTCCGATCATGTCTTGGCCTCAACAATTGTTCAAGATGAAGAAGAAACTGTAGATTCAAAACTCACTGTCTCAAAGTCTTCTATTTCAAATTCTGAGCAAGATAAACCAGGTCATACTCTAGATTCCGAAGAGGTTCTTGAATCCTCTCTTTCACATGAGTTTGCCGACATGCAGAATAATGATCTACTTGATGTTTTGGAGGTAAAATATGATTTTGGAGGTGAATCATTTGTCCTCCTTGTTTTCATTCCTCCTATAAACTTTTGTTCTATCATTTGCACAGTTTCTCAGAGTTTTACTGAAGATAAAGAGCACTACCATTCGCTTGAGTTCAATTCTCATGCACTTTTTGCTGATTTTGGTTTTGATCTCACCCTTGTTGGTTCAAAGGAGATCTCAAGAAACCATTCATCTATTTTTGGAGCTGATTTAACTTCTATTGATAAGAAGTTCAAGTTTCAAGATCTATTTTATCCGATTGGAGCTATTCCTACCTCACTTGGTTCAAATCACAGAATCCAGGATCATCCTCATATTTTCAGATTTGTTCTCACCATTTTTGGTATGAAGAGCAAGTTCATAAAGTCTTGACATTCGCTTGCATCCACTGATGGAGAATTCAAGCACATGTTTTTGGAGCATGATCCATTTACTCCCAAGACTAAGATACCTCCAGACATATCTACTTGATTTTGGAGCAATTAAATCTTTTGGTGTGCTACAGTTTATTTTTGAGGGGGGGTATTTTTCCCATCAGGTTTTCCCCATTTCCTCGGTTGATTGACTGTTATTAGTTTGGATTATTATTGTATTGGGGTGACCTTTGGTCTTAGTTACCAGGGCCCTACATTATTTTTTGCACATCATAGTCTAGCTTGAGGGGGGGTGTTCGGATATCCACATCATCTTTTTCAGGATCTTGCATGCAATTAGGGTTTGGATGCAAATTATAGGGTTTGCATGCACTTTGCATGCATCCCAGTCACCAGGTTGATGCCTCCAGCGCCTTAGCCACCTTATTCTAGCACCCGGGAGCTTCTTACATCATTTCTTTAGCCCTCCTAGTCATGAAGGCGCCCACTTCTCACCTACTTCTAGAGAAGGGCGCACTTCTTCACCTACCACTGCAGTTCCACTTTAGTTACACTCAGTTAGCTCCGATTCTCCTTGATTTCAGGCTAGTTTCACTCTCGACTGACTATTTCACTCCGTTGGACCTTCAGATTGACTAGATGACTTGTTCTAACTTCAGTTAAGCCTCCCATGTGCCCTCCATTGAGCCTCCTTCCCTATATCAGTGCTACACACTTTAGTTACACTTGCTACACTCAGTTAGACTCAGATTGACACCTGGATGACTGGTTCTTGTGCATTGATGACCACCATTGATTGATGATGAGGACTCCTAGTTGGAGCCAAGCTACACCATTCAGTAATTCAAATGGCCTACTGAGTCAATTCGAATTGCTCACTCATTGTCAGATTGTATTGTAATTATTCACCCTTATTGGGATATTGAGCACTGCTGCATGTTTTGCACAGTTTTACACCATATTTTCTATGTTCATCTGTTGTGATTGATTTACTTGTTCATTAGATATGCTGTGACTAATTTTACACATAGATCTCTGAAACATACTCATCTGAAGGTCAGGAAACTTTCAAAGTGCTGATTACATGCACAACCAGATGTCTCCGTAGCTCAGCTTCGAAGAATGCAGTGATCACTCTTATCGTGGTGGTGATAAAGGGGGGAGGCAACTTTGACTTAGATTTCTTTAAAACTCTCTAAGGGCCAAACTGTGGGATTTTTTTTTTTTTTTTTTTTAAATCCGTCTTTCAGAAGCTTAATAGTATAGGACTCCACAGGATCGTGAAAAAAACTCACAGGCACATTCGTTTGTTCCTCATTCCCATGCTTTTACATCATTTTAGATGTTTCTTTAATTCAAGACTTTTAGCAGCTTTTAGTCTTCCATAAATAAGTTTTTTCTGCTTTCAAAATTTCGATATAAGTTCTTCAATCCAAAATGTCCTTTTGTGTGAACAGGAGATTTGATTTCATGATTCACGGACGGAGAAGAAACTTGTTGGGAAGGTTTATTAGAACAACTTCCTTCAGCTTCCTTTTATTTTCTCAACCATGCTTTAATTGAGGCGAGAATTTCTAGAGACCAGACTATTTGACATATGCCTTTTGGCTTTACTTCCAGCATGAGACCATTTTAAATACCATGTATCTGTGAGACATGCTTCCTCTCCATGGGTCCTACCATAGTTAACTTCTTGAGACATCTATTAATGTTAGGGTGAATGCGCCCTAAGACAGTCAAAAGGAAATGCTAGATCTTAGCTATTTGACAGGGGTTATCTTGACCAATAGGAAAGAGGATCGCTGCATTCTAAGAAACCAATCAGTGGAAGCAAAGTTACAAATATGTATTCCCTTTATTGGTGGGCTTCTTATGACCATCCTTCTGAGTTCTCTGGAGTCTCATTCATTCAGCTACACCATGATTTGAGTTTGGATTTATTTCAAGTAAAGAACCTAATCAAAAGGGAGAACAACAAAATAAAAGAAAATGGATCGAGCTAACTAGAAAACCAAAGGTAATCAAAGTAATTTAAAATGAAGCAAAACAAAAGAAGATAAAATTAAAAAGAAAAAACAGCGTTTTATTTATGTACAGAAAAGCCTTCAGAAATCAGGCAAAGTATTGTTTTAGGGAAAGGCCATTGAGAGGGAGGTTTACTTCCTCTCCTTGTAAATATTTCACTTTATAGGTTGATGGACAAAGTTTTTTAGAAATTTGATAAGGGCCAAACCATAGGTGCTGAAACTTTGTGTGCCTTCCCTTACCATCGTGTTGGTGGTCCCATTTGAGGACCAAGTCTCCTACTTCGAAAGTCCTCTTCCCATATTTTCTTTTATCAAACCATCGTTTGACTATGTCTTGGTGATGATGAAACCGTTATTTGTCCTTTTCCCGTGACTCTTCTAGTTTTAGCAGGGTATCAATCCTGGACTGTAGGGTTTGTCTGTTAGAACCTTGGGAGTATTGGGAAAACTTCAAGGATGGGTGTAATATATTCGGAGGGAGAATAGATTCTTTGCCATAGCCCAGGTTAAAAGGGGAATCTCCTAAGGCGTTTTTGGGCGTTACCCTGTTTGCCCATAAGGCGTGAGGGAGGGCTGTGTGCCAGCTTTTTTATTTTCGATCACGGTCTTTTTCAGGATTCGGATGAGATTTTTATTGGTCGATTCAACTAAACCGTTTCCCTAAGGGTAATAATTGGCTGAATAATGTAATTTAATTCCTCTTTCATACGTGAATTCATTAATCTTTATTGACGAAAAATAAGGTGCATTATCAAAAGCTACAGAAATTGGAACCCCAAACCTGGTTATGATGTTCTCTTCCAAAACATTGATGACCGTATCCTCGTTAGCTTTCCGTAGGGGAATAGTTTCGTCCCATCTTGTAAAATAATCTGTAGCGGTCAGAATGTACCGATGCTGCAACGAAGAGTTAGGGTTTATTTCCCCAATTATATTTATACCCCATTGCTAGAATGGTTCAGTGATGATAACTGGCTGCAAGGGACCTGCTGCTTTAGGTAGCTTTCCAGTGCTTCTTTGACATATATCGCAATTTTTGACATAGGCATGGGAATCACTGAAGAGAGTAGGCTAATAATGCCCTACTCTGAGAATTTTGTGGGCTGTAGTGTCCCCAGATTAATGTCCTCCAGTAGGTTCGTCATGCAGTTCTTTGACCACGTTAATAGCATCTTCCTTTTCTAAACATCTAAGATAAACGCCATCATAGTTTTTCCAGAAGAGTACTCCTTCAATGATCTGATAAGCTACTGATTTAAGATGGAGGGCTCTTCTTTGCTTCGGAGTCCAATGTTCTGGTAAGTAACCTGACTGTAAGTAATGCACTAGGTCTCTGTACCAAGACTCTAGGGGCATAAAAATTGGACATACATCTATCACATTCATCTTAGCTTCATTCCTCCAATCTAGCTCTTCGTCAGTTGGGATTTGAGTAAGTAGCTTGCATAGACCTTGACCTTTGATGATGCTAGCCAGCTTGAATTCTAAGTAGTGCTCTTGGAGAGCAGTGACCCAATTCCCTTTTCTTTCTCCCAATTCTTTCTAAACGAAAAGAGACCTGACAGCGGGATGAGGGAATATGCTTATCTACCACGTGATAGTTTAGTTCAGTGCCTTGTAGACTAGTGCTCATAAAAGAAATAGGGTATTCATCTCCTGATTTCGTCTTTTGAGTAAGAACAGCTGGGAGAGAGTTATCAGAAGCAAACGTGTACATTATAAAATCTTTATCGAAATCTGGACTTCTTGAAGAAGGTTCCTTGGCTATAGCAGCTTTGATTCCTTTGAATGCAACCCTTTCCAAGTCTGTCCATTTAATTTGTACACTCTGCTTCACCATTTGTTGCAAAGGTTTAATGATCTAAGCGAAGTCTAGCATGAACCTTCGAACAAAATTCATGGTGTCCATGAATGATTGCATAGACTTCTTGTTATGGGGCAGGGGAATCTTATTGATAGCTTGAATCCTTTCTCAATCTATTGAGATTCCCTCCTTGGAAATGATGTGACCGAGCAGCTTTCCCTCAAGAACAACAAAAACGATTTTCTTACGATTTAGAGAGATGTCGTACTTCCTACAGCGATCAAAGATTTGCTTTAGGTGACAAACATGGTCTTCTCTCTTCTTTGAAAAGACTGTCACATCATCCAAGTATACTACTACACATTGACCGCCCAGCCCTTGGAACGCAATGTCCATGGCTCGCTGAAAGGTACCTCCTACATTAATTAAGCCAAACGACATTCTTCGGTACGTGAAGGTTCCCCACTTTGTGCGAAAAGTGGTCTTGAGTCGGTCTTCCTCTGTTACTAGCACTTGGTTATAACCAGAGAAGCCATCTAGTTGGGAAAAGAGTTCCGATCTTGATACCATATACAGTATCTGTTCCATTAGGGGTACCGGATAGTTTTCTTTATCGGAAGCTTTGTTTAAGTTCCAAAAATCTACACACAGCCTAATCTCTCTTGATTTCTTCCACACGAGAACTAGATTAGCCACCCATTCAGAATGTCAGACTTTTAAATTAATATTGGCCTCCAACAATTTTTTTAACTCTTTCTGTATTAGAGGCTCAAGTGTTGGATGCATCCTTCTTAACTATTGCTGAAAAGGTTTGCACCTTCCTTCATAGGTATTACGTGTTGAATGACGTGGATGTCATATGTCTTTAGATCTTCATAGGTCCAATTGAGCACATATTTATATTGCTGGAAAGGTTTAATGAATCTACTTCTTTCTTCCGGTGTACAACATTGACCAAGACTAACATACTTTGGTTCTGCTTTTGTGCCCAAGTTTATTAATTCGTATTACATGGCTGAGCTATGGGTTTTGGCATTCATAGGTCTCCTAAACTTGCTTTGCAAATCCAAAAGTGCTTCTATAGTTCTTACTCCTTTGGGCATGAAGTTCCCTCACACTGTATCTTTATTTTGTAGGTTTGAGTCATGCTCTTCTTCCTTTATGATGGCTTCCTGAAAGGCATTTTCATTGGCTAAGAAACTGATAATCTGATCGTCTTCATCAAATACTCTGAAATTTGTGATGTTGTCCGGAATGGAAGGCCTGAAAATTAATTCAGTAGAACATTTATTATTAGTGGGTAATAATCTGGAAGCTGAAGTGGCTAACAGATCAGCTACAGCGTTTTGCAATCTTAGGACAGAATTGATGTTAAAAGCATCAAAACACAAAATTAAATTCCAAAATTCTGCTTGATAACCTTTTAAATGTGGTGAAAGACAATGAATCGTATTCCTTATTTGCCTAACAACAATTTCAAAATCACCAAAGAGTTTCAAAAAATTAACATTAAGACCAATGGCTTTCTTAAAACCTTGAATGAGAGCTTCGTATTCTCTGGTATTATTAGTACACTCGAACTCTAACCTACATGATAACAAATGTTTGTTTCTATCAGGATCAATTAAAATGCAACCGGCCCCAGATCCTTCCTGAGTCTTAGAGCCATCAAAGTAAAGCGTCCAGAAGATATTCTCTTCTTTAACTAAATTAGTTTCATTACTGTCTAAATTAGTGACTAAATCTACTATATTACAATCAATATCATCAACCTGTGAAAAGTGAAGGAGATCAGACTGTTTGTCTGAAATATGACTAACTTCTTCTGATTTATAGTTCCCAGGTTCGACTTCCAAGAAGTAATTTCCTAAAACTAAAGATGAAAAAGCCACAGCTTCATTTTTTCCCTCTAACTGAGTGACATTTTGTTTCATGTGTGGCTCCCTTAATATCTTGATCTGATTCTAGCGATTTTGATAGGGCAGCCACAGATGAGACCAATCTATTGCAAAATAGCCATTAAGTTTCGCAGACCAGTCCCTACTCAAAATTAGACCATATGACTCAGGGATATCAACCACCATTATATCAATGAATTGACAAACTCGAGGATCGGATGACAACCTAATAAGTACATATTTCAGTTCACCAATAACCTTGACAACAGTCCTATCTAATTGAATGATTTGAGATGGGGATGGGATTGGCTGTCCATTGATCTTTTTGCAAATTGACAAAGGCATGACATTTGAACTAGCGCCTGAGTCTACCAATCAATTATGCACATTGTGATTGAAAATCTCAAAGGTTAGGATAAAAGGAAGAGTTTGAGATTTCGATTTTCTGCCAATACTTGCTTCATTAATTTATGGGTTCTCATCAGTTTTTTCTACTGAGGCACTTGTTTGTGGATCTAAGGCTTCCATCAATGTCTTCCTCTGTTGCGGTAAGCTACACATATAAAAAATGGAAACGTTTGCTTTTGTTTTCTTAATATCCTCGATTATATCATAGCTCATGTCACATCCCTTTGAAATCTTTGATTGATTTTCTGTTTTATTTAAAGAAGCTTGTGGGTGTTTGATTATTTCTGAGTTTGGTTCTTTAGTTACTGTAGGAGCAACTGCCGGGTTTGTCTTGGGTTGGGGAGGAATGACAGTTATGGGCTGCCTCGTTATTTGATTAGATCTTTCTTTTGGTGTTTCTATTGTTGGATCGATCACTGGGCCTTTGCTCCTAGTAGTGATGTTAATAGATGTTGTTTGCACTTCATCTACGAGCTCTTCACAAGATATCTCTTGGGAAGGGGTCCACTCCCAAAGGATCATCGTAGTGTCGGGAGCTGGTTCTTCACTGTCAAGAATTTGTTCTTGTTGGGGGCTTGTTTGCTCAGGCATTTGTGCATCTAACATTTGGTTCATTACTAAACTCATCGAATTAATCCACTGTGGGTAGATTTTCTCCGAGTGTTGTTCTTGGTGGAAAGTGCAGAAGTGGTCCATGCCTATTTCATTCAGATTTAGTACAGAGGAATTGTTTACTGGTGGGGTTGGCTGTCCATTTTCTTCTTTCTTTTTATAGAAATGCTTGAAAGGTGGTCTTGAAGAACTCGTTGCCTTATCCTTTTCTAGATCCACAATCTTATTGGAGAGTTTCTGCATCATTTTTATGACATTTTCTAAATCTGCCGCGGGTTCTTCTTTATCCGTAGTTAACAGAAAAGGTTTCTTAATAGCTGTTGGCTTAACCTCTATATCTAGAGCATGTTTAGTGATGCTGCAAGCTTCCTCTTCCACTTTCTTGGCTTCTTCAAAATTTTCTATTAGGGTAGGTTTTTTTGTTCTCTTGATGAACATTGCTAGCAGGGATTTAAGAGCTGTTGTATAATACTCTAGTAAGCATTCTTCAGCGGCCTTTGTTGCATCACTAAAATTATTTAACAATTTTGTGAACCTCTGGTTAAACTCTTGAACGTTTTCATTCTTTTCCATTCTCATAGACAACAATTATTTCATGAGATTAGCTACATTTTTCTGATTGCCATACTTTTTAAGAAAACATTTCTCAAAATCTTCCCACCTCGTTATTGAACTAGCTTGCAAACTAAAGTACCAGGAAGATACTTTAGGTTCAAAAGTATAAGGAAAGAGACAACAAACCACGTCCTCGTATTCCACATTTAGAATATTTAGAGCTAAATAAAAGCTTTTAAGGTGGTCTTCAGCAGAAATTCCTTTGCTAGGGTAATACTTAGGTAAAACATTTTCTTGGTTTTTGGATAAATCTCGGAATGGTCCGGCTACATTTAACGCACCCCTGGCTCTCCATGCGGGTACGGTCATGACTCCTGGTGGAGAACGTGGTGGTGTATGTGGTGGTGAGTTAAGAGGAGTATGCCTTGGAGTATGCTCTTGTTCTGTATTCGTGGGGGTCTCCGGTCTAACTTTGGCAAAAGGTTCGGTGATTTCTTCTAGAGATAAATCTAATAATTTTTCTAGACTTTGAACAAGAATGGAATCCCTTGTACACTGAGGATTTTTTTGAGGAGATTTGATTCTGGGTAATAGAGGAACTGTGGTTAGCCCTCCAATACTTTTCACGTACGAGCAAGTATGTCTCCTGAAGCGATTTACTTATTCAAAAGGGACAGCATACAATGTTTCTGGCTATTCTGTTTCAGGATTAGGATCTTCTTGATTCCTTGATTCCAGATCTCGAAATTCTGGGATGACTGTTTCAGATGGGTTTTCAGTGGAATTTTTACCAACAAAAGAATCTCTTCTACTAGCCATGCACTGGTGGCCCTCCTTCTAGTGCCAAAAACTGTTGATGCCTCGAATATCGCTGTATCAATCAGCAAGGGATTCTCCCCGGTAAGCAAGCCCAATTAGATCGCTCACCGTTTGGTGTGGGGAATCCATCCAGTTAACGGTTCTGGCTACCGTGTGAGGTTTAAAGATTTCTTTATTTTACCGGTTGCGGCCCGATCCACCGGTTATATATTTTGTATTTAATATGATATGCATGTGCCCTAAATTAAATGCATGTGGTAAACAAATCTATCCTAATCTAGTTTAAGTCTAAATTATCCTATCCTTATAAAAAGAAAATTTAAAGAATGAGTAATAAACTGAAAATACACCCAAGAACTTCATAGATAGCTGTTAAATTGGAAGGAGCATTTATAGAAGAAATAAATATTATCCAAGATAGCTTAGATAAAGATAAGCATTCTATCACCCATTTAACACAGAAATTTTGCAAAGGAAATGAAACCATTCATAGCAGAGAATTAATTCACAATAGCCAGGAAATATCTCACAGGAAATGTATGAAAAAATGCAGAAATAGTTCAGCAATTATCCAACAAGACTCCAAGCAAAGTGTTGTGCCGGCTTCCACAAGCCCAAAACAACTTTTCCTATTCGTGTACTAGAAATAATTCATGTACAAGACAAAAACATCCTTTCACCTGCCAAAAGTCCTTTCTATCTCCCTCTAATAAGCTATATATAGCTTTACAAGATGTGCCAAAAGTTGCCACCTATACCCTAACCATTTATATTCCTCTAATTTGTCCTTAGTGCACAACTACAGATTCGTAGAAAGCCTTCCATATAAGACAAAGACAGAGCCAGCTGTCTTTTAAAGCATTTATACAATAAAGGAATTTCAGTTTTTCTCATATTAAGACAAATAATAATTCTAATAGTTTATCTATTTCATTTGGCTTCTCTTTGCTGGCTTGTTGACTCATCTTCACCAACTGGCTCGCTTGTGGATGTTGGGTGCTCTACACTTTGGATATGAGTGGCCTAGTGACTGAGCTCTTGCCTTTGATGCAATCTCATGCTTGTGCAGATCTGATTTGATAGTGGTTGTGCCTACTGCTAAGGCTTGAGCAATGGCATCTGCTTGCAGTTCTGCTAAGCGCATTTCTCTCTATTGAGCTTGCTCCTTTAATTCTGTGAGCCGCTGAATTTGCAAAGTAGTAGCAGTCATATCTTCTTGCAGGGCTTTGTGCTCCATACTCGCATATCATCCTGCAATAACGAAATAGCGCCAGTAAGATTTTGCCAAAGACTTTAAATGAATATTTGAAATTTCATGCTAAGCGGCGATCGCAACATTAAGTCCTGCGCCAAAGTGGTGAGTGTAAATTTAAGACTTGTGTGAAAAATATGCGCCAAAACTAGATTTGAGGGTTGTGCCGGTGGAGGAGTAAGACATAGCCTTTTGTGCCATAGACGGGAAGCTTATAATTTAAAACCCCGCGATCATAAGTGGGACTTGCCGGCAGCATTTTACGATTGGGAGTGGCACGAAAATGGCGATTTTGAAGGCTAACTCATGTGCCATAGCGGAGAAAATATCATCAAGACTTGCTCTGGATGGGTGGAAAACGGTCGGCATAATTAAGCATAGCGCTTGCGATCGCGGGAGGGAAATTATCACTAGGACCTGTGCCCAAAAGATGCGCCATAGTCAGGGAAAATATCACCAAGATTTTCACTGGATGGTTTGCAAAAGGTCGGCAAAAATATCGTTAGAAACTGTGCCACAGTGCGAGGATTAATTTTAAACCTTTGCGCTTTGTCGCGGAATTTGGTCATAAAAAAAAAACTGTGCTTAATGCAAAAGATGGTTTTTCCTTAGTAAAAAAAAACCAAACAAAAATCTTTGGAAGATTGGTCATAAAAATCCACCCATTGGTGATTTTAAGGCTATGCCATGCGCCGGTGTCGGCCAAAATAAAATAAATCCTGCGCTTCTCTCACAAAAGTTGTCATTAAAAACTGCGCTTAATGCTAAAGATGTGCCAAAGAGTTCCAAAGACTCAGAAGATTTTTCCACCGACGTCCTTTATGAAGTTAAACTCTATGCCGAAGGCAGCCAAAATAATGCTAGGAAAATGCGCCATTTAGGATTTAATCTTGCCTCATAGGTGGCCATAATAGACCTTGGAAACCCGCCCAAAAGCGTGCAGAAGAGTTAAGTCTAAAAATTGCGCTGAAGAGAAAAAGTAACTTTGCCTTAGAGAAAATAATTGAGAAAACTTTTGGAAAGCAAGTGTTGAAATTTTGCCAAGCTAAAGAGAAAAACTAAGTCTGAAAGACAAGAAAAACACTTGTTACAAAACGTGCAAAAGGAGGGGCCCCAAATATTTTTCAAGAAAAATTTAGGGGGGGATGTTTTAGCAACAACAAGACATTACCATATAATTTGACTATGTTCTGAATCTAAATATATTTGGAAACGGAGTTTGTTTTGGAAACGGTTTAAATGATAAATGTGATTTATTTTATAATATAAATACCCCAGCGATAGAACCATTAGATGGAATATATAGTGGAATTACATACATATCCTAGCTTTTTCTTATCCTATGATCCTAAGGGTCAAAAGATGACATATAAATTTTAAACATACGAAGAGATAT
The DNA here is from genome assembly GCA_027924585.1 of Larix kaempferi. Lineage (NCBI taxonomy): Eukaryota > Viridiplantae > Streptophyta > Pinopsida > Pinales > Pinaceae > Larix > Larix kaempferi. Next base: position 7,793,307 of record BSBM01001102.1, read on the forward strand.
ATTTGTAAAGGAGTATAAACAAGTTTATAGTCTATTTAGATGCATAATAAAACTTCTGCCAGGGGTTAGATGTGAAACATAAATTAAAATTCCTACTGTAATTAATTTAAACAAGTAGGAAAATAGAACAAAGAACCTGACACTACTGGCAGGAAAATAGAAATGAAACATCCATTCCTCCCAACCAACTCCTAGAGCAACCAAGTCTCACTTGCTACAGAACCCTTGAACCTAATCGTTGAACCACAAGAGCAAAATCCACTTAGTGTGCCATCTCTTACATTATCAGATTCAATCCCCATCCAATGCTAGCCTCCTGTTGCTTATGGACATACTTTTATATAGTATTTTTCCTAGGACTTGGTTATTTATGAGCCTCCTTCTCTTTGGCACTCAACTAAGAGTTGTGACCTGATTTTGGGGAAGATTCCTTATGCACCTTCATTTCTCACTCAGCAGCTTCTGCCACTTGGCTTTTCCTCTTGTGGTTCAGCAATCTCTCATGCAACAACTATTTCATTTATGTCCCCCCTTTAATATTTTTATTAAAAAAAGAATAATCCATTACATTGTTTTTATTTTTGACTTCATGTCAAAAATATTTAATTATAAATAAACATAAAATAAATATTCTAAATTATTTAATAATACTTTATTCAATCCTAGTGTATTACATACACCTCCTCTTAAACGATAACACCATCCTTTGTGTTATTATTTTTCAATCTTTATTCTTCCATTTCTTCGTCCTGGAATAGGATTGGATATGCCTCCCGCATATCGCTTTCCAATTCCTAAGTGGACTCTTCCGGACTAAGGTGCTTCCATTGCACCTTGACTTGTCCGATGGTACGGTTCCAGAGTAAAAGTTCTCTTCTCTTGAGGATACACTCCAGTCCCACCTGGAACTCTGCCTCGGGTTCCACCTGTATAACATTCCAATCAATCACATGAGTAGTGTCATGAACATACTTCTTTGAAATGGACACGCGAAAAACATAATGTACTTTAATAGTAGGTGGTAGGGCTAACTGATATGCTACGGGCCCTAGTTTATTCAAAATTTCAAATGGCCCACAATACCTGGGTGCCAATTTTGAAAACCGTCCCAGCCTTAAGGATCTTTTCTTGGGTATTACCTTTATATACACATGCTCACCTACCTAGAACTTTTGATGAGTTCTTTTCAAGTCAGCATAACTTTTCTTCCTATCTTGGGAAACCTTCAAATTTTCTTGTACCTGCTTCACGGTTAGTTCCATATCTTTTAACAATTTACGTCCTAACATTAATCGGTCTACTAGACTACTCCATGAAATGGGAGTATTACATTTACATCCATACAAAATTTCAAAGGGACTCATACTAGCTGATACTTGAAAATGATTATTGTAAGCAAATTCTACTAAGTGTACGTAATCTTGCCACTTACCTGGTTTGTCCATTAAATACACTCTTAGCATGTCCTCTAGGATTTAGTTTACCCTTTCAGTCCACCCATCCGTTTGTGGATAATATGCAGTAATGAAATTCAATTGAGTACCTAACCCTTTAAACAAAGCTTCCCAGAAATTACCTATAAATTTTACATCTCTGTCTGAGATTATTACCTTTAGTATGCCATGTAACTTGAATATCTCTTTCATAAATATATCTGCAATGTTAACAGCCTTATAAGTAGATTAAAGTGAGCTACTTTGCTTAATTTATCGACTACAACCATGATTGAGTCACGTTGTCTAAAATTTTTAGGCAGGCCAGTTATAAAGTCCATGCTGATTATTTCCCATCTCCATTATGGAATGGGCAGTAGTTGTAATAACCCAGTTGGATGTTGGTGTTTAGCCTTGACTTGCTAGCATTCTATGCAGCGAGCTAAGTATTCTGCTACTTCTTTCTTCATGTTGGGCCAAAAGAATTTTTTTTCTGATCATGGTGATCATCTTCTGGTATCCAGGATGTCCTGAATATGATCATTTATGTAACTCATTCATGACTATTAATTTAACTTATGTTGTATTTGGTATGTACAATCTGTTTTTATGTAGCACTAACCCTCTTTAATTTAAATGAAAATCTGTTTTTTTCTGGTTATTTTCATTTTCAACAATCTTTTCCTTTAAATTTTGGCACTCTTTATTAGAATTTTTTGCATTTAAAATCTGATTTTCTAAATCAAATTCGTAACTACTGCTCGCAAATAATAAATTTGCATGACGACTTAAAGCGTCTGCAACTTTGTTTTCTTTACCTTTAATTTTTTTATTTTGAAGTGATATTCGCTTAAAAATGACATCCACCTTGCTTGTCTAGCGTTTAAATTATGTTGATCAAACAAGTATTTTAGGCTTATGTTATCTGACATTAGTAAAAAATTTCTTTCGATGAGGTAGTGTCACCACATCTTTAACGCTTGTATAATTGCAACAAGTTCTAAATCATGTGTAGCATAATTTTTTTCATGTTCTTTAAATTTTCGAGGTTCGTAGGCCACGACATGATTTTCTTGAGTTAGTACCCCACCTAATCCTTCATTACATGCACCAGTGCATACGATGAAATCCTTAAAAGGATCATAATTTTTTAGTATAGGGGTGGTGGTTAATAGATGTTTTAGTTGATTGAAACTTTAAATACATGTTCATTCCAATCAAACCTTTTACCTTTCTTTTGTAGTCAGTTTATGGGGTAGGCTATCTTAGAAAACCCTTCAATAAACTTTCGATAATAGCCCGTAATCCCCATAAATGATCTTATGTTAGTTACATTTTTAGGAACTGGCCATTCGGTGATAGCCTTAATCTTGTCGGGGTCAACAAATATTCCATCCTTAGACACTACATGTCCTAGATATTTAATTCTGTATTTTTAGAAATCACACTTGTTAAACTTAGCAAACAAGTGTTGTTCTCTTAAAATTTGCAGAACTATTTTTAAGTGTTCTTCATGTTCTTGTTCATTCTTTGAAGAAATCAGTATATCGTCGATGAAGACGACTACGAATTTATCTAAGTAGTTGCTAAAAATACTATTCCTTAAACACATAAAATATGTAGGTGCATTTGTTAAACCAAAAGGAATTACGACAAACTCATAATGACCATAATGAGTTCTAAAAGCAGTTTTAAAGATTTCTTGATCTTTGATCTGTACCTGATGGTAGCGAGAACTTAAATATATTTTAGAAAAGATTGTATCCCCTTGGAACTGATTGAATAGATCGTCTATCAGGGGTAAAGGATATTGATTTTTAATAGTCATTTTATTTAATTGTCGATAGTCTATGCATAATCTTAAGGTTACGACTTTCTTCTTTACAAATAAGATCGGTTCTCCCCAAGGGGAAACATTAGGTCGAATGTACTTCTTGTAAATTAATTCTTGTAGCTGTGATTTAAGTTCTGTAAGTTCTATTGTATTCATCTAATACAAATATTTTGATGTTGGTACCACTCCTGGTATCAGATTGATTGTAAAGTCTATGTCTCTTTTCGGAGGTAGTCCAGGGACTTCTTCCAGAAAGATGTCTTTAAAATGTTTTGAGATAGGTATATCTTCCACTTTAAGTTTTTTATCTTGATATTTATCATCTAATACATAAAAATAAATTACTTTACATCCCTTAAGTACAGATCTCTTCATTTGTAAAGCTGAGATTTCTCTAATAGTTGTTTTTCTAGGAATTCCTATTACTTTAATTGTATTTCCAGTGTTATCTATGCATGTAAAATTTTTGTCATAACAATTCAACATAACCTTGTGTTTATCCAACCAATCCATTCCTATCAACATATCATAGGAACCTAACCATAAAATATTCAGATCAACATGCTTATTAAACTCATTCATCAATACTTGACAATTTTTCACGTAACTAGTGACCTTACGTTTAGTACCTATGGCTAACTGTACCAGCCAAGATTTTTCAAATTTTTCTGTTACCAATTTACATAACTCAACAATCCCAGGTGATACATAACTTAAACTTGCACCCAGATCAATTAGTATGGAAATAGGTTGAATTTTTATCATACCTTCGATCTCGACCATTGAAGCTTGATGGTCCGCCTGTCGGTTCTCCAATGCAACACTGATTCTGGGCATATTTCTCGCCATGTCTCCAACTGTAACAACTTCCTGAATGGAGTTGACATTTTAGGACAATATTTAAAATAGTGTGGGTCACCACATTCCCAACATTTTAAGGGTTACCTCTATGCAATGTTTTTATTAAAATTATTAGAAGGTTCTCTTTCTTTTACTGTAGGGTGGTGTGGCTTAAAACCTTTGTAATTACCACCCTAATACCTTCTGTAATTATTTCTAGAATTTCTGTTAAATTTACTATTACTATTTTTCTTAAAGTTATCCTGTCTTTTTGTGTTCCAATTAGGCATATTTTCTCTTTTATTCTTATTCTACTCATAACAGTAATTCGCTTTTCTCATTGCTTCCTCCAACGTCTTTGGATTGTCATATTCAATTCGCTCTTTAAATGGAGTAGGAAAGCAACTGAGAAAGCATTGTATTTTTGGTTTTTCATCTATTATGTAAGGTACATAACAAAGTAGACTTAGGAATTTACTACAGAGTTCTTTCATGGTCAAAGCACGTAACCTTAATTCATAGAACTCTTTCACTTTTTCTTCATAGTACTGTTCTGAAAGATACTTTTCTTTAAAAAATTTCTTAAAGATTTTCCAGGTTACTTGTCGCTCTTTTATACCTTTTACTTCTTGATATCTTGCCACTAGATATATGCTTTTCCACTTAAGTTATAAATGGCCATTTTTTCCTTTAGTTCATCAGAATAGTGGTAAATATGGAAGTATTTCTTCATTCCAGGCAACCAGGCTTCTTCCTCTTCTCCTTTCTCAATTTCACCGTTAAACATAAGAGGTTTAATTTTTTTAAATTCTCTTGAAATTTCTTCATAGGGTCTGTACTTCTTTTTATCTTTATGACTGTCATTACTTTTACTAGAATCCTGACATTCTTGTTTTTGTGCTTCTTCACTGGATGTTTCATCCCCATGGATGGAAAATTCTAGCTTTCTTCACTTACGTTTATAAGGTGTATCTTTTGGCTTATCTTCTTTAGTTTCTTTGTTTTTATCTTTTTCAATACTGTGTATTTTAGCCAGCATAATATTATTTAGATCTTCTTGTGCTTTCATAATTCGTTCATTTTCATCCCTAACTCTTTTTAATTCTGACCTCAATTATTTTACAGTTTGTTGTAATTCTGATGGATTGTCGGTTCTACTCTCATTTAAGTTACCCAAATTTCACCTCCTTCATTGTTCAGCGTTATTCTAGGGGGTGATTCTTCTCCTTCAGGCATTCCGAACTCCTCCATAATTTCCTACAAAAATAAATTTTTCTTCCTCTTCTTGTTTAGTAAGAGAATTAAACCCAAGAATAAAAATAAAATAAAAATTAGATTAGTTTTATGTTATACACAACTGCAATGTTGGGCCAGTTCAGGCCAAGTGTTGTAACCATGCTCTAATACCATTATGTCATGAACCTCAAAAAATCATAAAAAAAATAAAATTATTTAAGCATGTAATTTGTAAAACCATCATTTTTACTATGAAACATATCTATGTTCTTAGCGAGTAACATCTATGGTGATAAGTTCGTCAAGCTTGGAGAGTTGCTAATGTAATTTATAACTGCTTGGTTAGGTTGCAAACATGGTGGATGCTTCACCAAAAGCAAGTGGCATATCGTCAACAAAATTGAAGGTGATAACTAAAATTTTCCTGTTCTTGTTATTGGTTTTATATAATGTTTTTGCTTGGCCCTAAGGCTAAGTTTGGAATCCTTGATCCTAGTATTAACTATGTGTTACATTTCAAGTTGTAAGCACCAAAAAAGGAGTGGGGACTATGGCTATAGTCTTAATCCCAAAATGTAAAGTCTAACCTTTGTTTTAATTACAAGTTTTAACCATGCAATGCACGCATGATTGTAATGGGGACTATGGATATTTTCCATAGTCTAACGTTGATCCGAGAGCATTATAATAAAGTTTGATTTAATATTTATCCCACTATTCGAGTTTGATGGTTGTTTGTAATATGGTGTATGGTAGCATTTAATACGCCACCCTAGTTGCGATTTTATAGCGTAGCCAAGCTTTATGGCCTATGCTGGAAAGCGATCTCCATTGTCCATTTGTATAGGAGGATGTGAAGGGTTTCAAAAGGGTTTTAATGTGTTTTCTTGATGTCTTAGCCTCCATTATTGTTATGGTTGTTGTCGGCGAGCTTCTGTGAGAAGAAGCTCTATGTTCATCATGGTGATTTGTAAAACCCAAGGAACTATATTGTGATTGGTGATGGAATTTTTGTTTTGGTTGTCTTTCAAGGTTATTACGAGATTTGGAGGCCACCATCCACATCTCTTCCTGGTAGCTGCGACTGGAGCACAATTCTGGTTGCCTCGAGCTGCCATTAACAAGGTAAAATCCCAACTCTCTTTAGAAAATGCTATACTGTATTAATTCTTCTTCTAATTTCAAGGTTTAAAGCATGCATTCATCTTGCCGGTGGCTTGAAGTGATAAGGGCGCCATGAGGAGCCGACCCTTGGCCATATTTTCCCGCAGAACAGGTAACGTATCCAAATCTTAATAAGATATCGGTTTCATTCTCCATTACAGTTTGTTGAAAGTTTTTATTGCTAGTGGTTAAACAAATGTAGAAGGTGGGCTCGTATGGGGAAGGCGACAGGGTCACCTCCTCCCAGCCCCGCATCTTAAAACACCCAAGGTAAGAAGAAAAATCAACCCTTACTCTGTCAATTCATAAATTAATTACTAGCATTACTAGATTCTTTACTACATCATTTGTTTGTTGTAGGTGAACCTTTGATAGGGTTTGGTGTTGTGGAAGAGGTTTAGTCTTCATCTTCAATAGACAATTTGACCTTTAAACTGGTCTATTCTTCGGGTTTATAAGCTGCCAGATAGGGATTTTCACCTTCTCGGCTCCATTCATTAACTTAGTTTTATGTGCTTTGCTTGTTTGCTTGTTTAAGGGTTGGCAATGTGTAAACACGACTGCCATCATGGATGGATTACTCCGATGTAATTTATTTTTTAATGTATAAGGCTGTAATGTTATTAGAGAATGCCATTTGAAAATAGCTTACGACCATCAGGTTGCGAACAAGTATTTCAATCCACTACCGTTTAAAATTATAATTCTTAATATAGGGGGTATAATACCGGTAGTGGATGTTATTGGCATGGGCTTATAGCCACATGTGTACGCGATGGTGAAATCCATTTGTCGTTGGTTATAATTAGATCTTTATTATGAACCAGAGGGTCCTTTATGATTTATGTAAAATATCCAGAATTATATTGTGGTTTATAGATGAAATTTTATATGGTTTTAGTTAACTCCTTTTTAATTAATATGCTTATACTATGTTTCTAAAATGGATATTTGAAAAGCACCTAGTTGATTTTCTTATTTATAACCCTCGACAGGGTTTTGATCTGGGATCTAACACCCTTTCGACTTGATTTGGTTTGTTTAATGATTAATTGGCATATTGTAACTCCGTAGTTTGATCAATGATTATACTATGAATACCCTAAATATAGTTGATTGTATTTGTAGTAGCTCAAGGGTTTTATAATGTACCCATAAATTTAACATGCCTATAATGTAGTTAGGGTATTGCTTCGAATTGGATCTTGGTTGGTCGATTCTCGATCTGTGATAATTTTATGTAATGAAATGTTTAAAACAAAGTCTATATATTAGATTAGGATAAATGACTGTATCAGTCGACTTGCTTAGTTTCTTATCGAACTTCGACAATTTATGTTATGGGAGTTAGAGTATATTCTAACCCCGTCTTTTAACTAAATATATAATCTATTATACTTGCTGGACTAAAAACAATTACTTTGCCTAGTTTAAGCAATCGTACGGTAGTTATATTATAGACATTATGTAAATATTTGATCCAGAGATCACTAATCCCTCTAGATCCCCTTGAGATCTCAAGCAGTATGAGTCTTGATATCAATATATGCTCATAAAAATATAGACTCAAACAACTAGATCTGCATTTACCAACTGAAATATAAATGCAATCACACACATAAACAACAGATATACCATGGAACCCTTTCGGGAAAAACCGACTAACTATGGTGCTATCTTCTCTCTCGAGCCCAGACCATATAGATATAAATGAGACAATACAATATAGGATTACCTCAGCAGGTAACTCAACCGGTCCAAAACTGGACAAACTCTACTTTGCATGCATCCAGCTTATGGATGCACTAGATGAGTAAGCCCAAACTATCAAACTGGATCTGAGTAATCTGAATATGCCTCTGACTGATCTCCCCTCTCTCTATCTCACTACTCTGATATGCTCTAAATCTGAAGAATCCCTCTGATGGACTCGGCCTACTCTGCATGCACAATTGCGCCCTACCTCCAGATGTCAAATGCTTGTACCGGACCGGATATAAGTAGATATGAGATGTGATCATCCCTAACCTCCTCCAATGTTGAGGAAAGGCTATCCTAGAAGTCGCATACTCCGAATCGGTCAATCGAGCTCCAAACAAGCTTCTCCTTGCTTGGGAAATGCCCCCTCCTCCAAGAGAATCTTGTCTCCTCCAATCCAATCAGAAATCACACTAATGAGCTCTCTCAGCTCACAGTGTTGGGTGTCTAGCCTCTCTGGAACTGAAGGTCACTGATTCAGCTCAGATATGACCTTCCTAGCTCCTACAACAGATCCTCTCTCTCACAAAAAGTCACCCTGCATGCACAGCTATGCCCTCCTCACTCTAGCAGTATCTGTCTCCGACAATGCAACTGAGTAACCTCATCTAGGGACCCCCTACCTCTATAAATAATCTCACTGATGAATTAGGTTTTCCAAAACCCTAATTCTCGGTGCATGCAAAAAGTCACCTTTGCATGCATTCGCTGAATGCTGACATGTCATGCAAAGGTCAAACCCCTCTGGAATATCCGCATGCAACCCCCACTGGACTCATGCCACTGAGTAGAGTGCAACTCACCCTCTACCCCATACTGATGCCGATGCAGCTAATGTACCTCCATGTAAGGCATCTAAACCATGGAGGACATCTCGAAGTTACCACACTCTAACACATTACCATATAATTTGACTATGTTCTGAATATAAATATATTTGTGTTATCTCCTCAAACAAACATAGACTAGTTGTGTTCTAGGTGATAGGAAGTCTTTCAAATTTTCATTTTCATATACATTTGAGGATATTTTTCAAGAGTTTGAAGTATCTAATAAAGTTTGAAATAACATTTGATGTTACTTTTTCTCCAAAAATAATTTTCGGGTTTCGATAGCTTAGGCAGACATGGCAATTGTTCATTTACTACCAAAAACCTAGCTTTCGGCAGCCTACAACATGGAAGACAAAACTCTTCAAGCTACCGAAAGGAAAGGAACATGTCATTTATCATGGAACAATTTTCGGTGGCTTCGGCGGATACGACAGTTGTTCATTAGCCACCAAAAAGTAAGTTTCTGGCAGCTTACTCTTCAAAGGCAAAGTTGTCCACAGCTACCGAAAGCAGAGGCATTTGTAAACACTTTTTCGGCAACTTACGTGGTTATAGGTGAAATCATCAGCTACCGAAATTAAGTCGGTTTCAAAGGGTGGAGATGTCTAATCAAGGGCTTAGTCATGAAGTTTAAAAAGGGATCCATCATTCCTTAACCGTCGAAAAGTGTCACTGCCAGCAAAGACACGATCTCTCCAAGGTAAAGCCTATAGCAATCATGATCTCACCCTAGCTCATTGAACCCTATATCTCTCACGTCTATCGAATTTCAAAAAGTTGTACATCCAGTGTAATCATGCAAAATTGACAAGTCATTGAGCCATCATGATTAGCTTTTCAATTCACATCACTCGAAGTCACATTCTTTAAACCGCGACATCCTTCGTCCTTCACTCTTACCACATCATTAAACTTACCTTTTCCCTGAATTCGCGTCATTCTTTCAAGCTCAAAGTTTTTAACAGCAGGTGTCAAGAAACAGCTTACAGATGAAGAAAAGTGGAGGAGTGGTCCTCAAGAAAGAGTTAGATGACATTTGTTACTTGGAAGAAGGATGCAAGCTGTTATAAGTTTAGTAAAAAACTTCAAGGATCTCATCAGCAAATAGCTGAAACGTTTGCTCTCACATTTGATCGCAGAAGGGCAATAATTGGCAAGGAGGAATTCCTGGCAGATGAATCCCTCATAGCCGAGGTGACAGAGCTTCCAATGACTAGAGAAAATTGGTTCAAGACTACTGTCACAAAATATTTTGAATTCAGATCCTATCTGAAACTAGAGCACGGAAATCTTGTATGGAAGAAGGATATTCCTATGTCCTATCTTGAGGAGAAATGGCAGCATCTGTTGAAGTCAATTCTTGTCTACATAACTTTTGAGGGTAGATAGAATAGGGTGTTGATTTATCATTTTAAATCAATGAATCATTTCACTGGCAGGAACCCCTTGAATCTCCCTTTTTATCTCTACAAAAGCCTGACTAAGATGGCTCATCAAGTTAGAGCCAAGCCAACCAAAATCCCAGGGAGACTATATCACCATGGCTTGATCAAGATCATAGTTTCTGAGTTGCTGCAAAGAAGAAACATGAACTGGGCATTTTTCCTTTTCTGGAATGAGTTCGAAACAGAGTTACAACAAGAGGATGAAAAGAAGTATTTCACTCCCAGAAGTGGAAAAAGGAAGAGGAGAGCCATCTCCCAAATCACAGTTGATCACTTTTCCTCAGTTCTCAAAGTTCATAAGGCTAAAAAGAAGTTAGAGTTCAGTAAAAAGATAGAAAAATAAGGAGCTACTTCAAAAAGCAAGAACATGCTCAACCTTCCATACACAGATTCTGAAGATGAGGAACAACAAGAAGCTGGAGTAGGATATGAAATTTTGCCTTCACCTACACCTAGGGAAGATCCTGATCAGCAAGTTGTTGAAGCATCAACCAACAAATCAAAGAAATCCTCATCTCAGAGGATAAATCAACTTCTCAGATAGGTATATGAGCTCGAACTAGTTCAAAGGGTGATTAAGAAAAAGAATGAAAGGTTGACTGAAAGGAATACTGAATTGTATACCTCCTTTCAAGGGTTAACCAAAAAGCATAGCAAGTTGAAAGGTAGAAATATAAGACTAATAAGAGACAATATCAGATTGAGTAGGAAGGTTGAGCTTCTGAGAAATAAGAAAATGGCTCCAAAACCCTAGCCTAAGGCACACTCAAACCTTGACACCCTAGCAACAACAGTCATCAGTTTTGCTGACACTCCGGTTTTGGCCCAGGATGAAGAAAAATCCAAACAGCAAGAAGATGAGTAGCATAAGTCAGAAAACACATTTTTGTCAATAGTTTTGCAGGCTAGATCAAACAGATTTTTTTGGTGGCTTAGGAGAACATGGGAATTGTTCATTGGCTACCAAAAATCCATTTTTCGGCAACTTACAACATAAAGATAGGGCCCTTCTAGTTACCGACAAGAGAGTCAACTTCCAAACATCTCAAAAAATGTCTCGGTGGCTTAGGAAAACCTGCTGAATTGTTCATTAGCCACCGAAAGTAGAGCTTTCGGTAGCTAACAAAATTAAAACCCATCCTTTCTAGCTACCGAAACTACAGAATAATGCAAAAGGCTACTTTTTCTCACAAGACCTGACATTTGCTGATCCAAACGCTTCAAGGACATTTTCTAATGATAGATAAACATTTGAAGGCATCATGATCAAAATTATGTTCCAGATTGAAAGGCGCCAGCAAGGTAAGAAGAGGAATCTTCTTGTCTATTTTGGGCAAAAGATGGCCTGTCAATTCTCCAGGCGGTAGTTTCAACCTTACTCATTAGCCTTCGAAGGTTTGTTACAACTGTCGAAGATATGAGGACTAGCAAGATGGATGTTACCCTTTTAACACAGGACTTTTTCATACTTTTTAGAAATCTGTTTTAACTAGCTAATTTTAGCAGATTCGATCCAACTTTTCAGGATCTTGAATGGTTTTGTAAAGGCTATAAAGCCTGTGACTTATGTAGAGCAGGGGTTCAATTTTGGAGACTTTTTCATATATTGTAAACTCAAGCTTCTCGTTTTCATACTAGTAACACAATCTTCTTTTGCCATTATTTGTTCAGACTTTCATCTTCCTATCTATTCCTTACTTGCACCTGAATATTGAATTCATGTTAGTTCTGTTTGTCTGATGATTGATATTTGTCAACTTGTCAATTCATCCATAAATTGGAATTTGCAAGTATTTTACTTATTTTATTTGGCCATTCCTATACACTTTATGTATATGTTTCTGCTAGTAAAATAAGCATGCTTCATACATTCATTTATCTATAACTCTTTGAGCAGTGATAGTTTAAAGCCTTGTCAATACTTGTTGTGTCCATGCATGTCTTGAGGAAGTGAGGTTTGATTTAAGTCATCTGACTTGATCCATTTTGAGTAAATTATTGAGAATAATATTAGGTTACCAGGCTCTTTCGACTACAACCTAGAAAGACTCCTAGAGAGCTAACATTTTGGCGCCGTTGCCGGGGAAAGGAAGTTGAAGCTAGTTTCCCTGGGAGAACGACATAAGATCCAACTTTGATGATAGACAAAGTGTGGAAAATATTCGGGTTGTAATCATCTATGTGGCGACTCCATTGGAGCGAAGTGGCTTTGAGAAGACCAAGTACCTTAGCAAATCCTCAAAGGCCACCAGTGACACCTATTTTAGATCCCGAACAGATTATAAGGAGAGGAAGAGTTTCACGAAGACAGATTTCCAGATCTACAAGGGGAACCACATCAGGTACTTCTAGAGGTACTTCTTCTGTTTTATGAAATGAACCTCCCTTTAAATCCTCTTCTACTGAAGCAACTAGTTCTCAAAAAATTATAAGTAAATCAGAAAATTTGAAAGTTGAAGAATTTTCAACTACTTCTGCTGTTGAAGATTCTATTTCTGAACCTGTTACCCAAGCTGAATTAGGAAAAGAAACCCTAGAATCTATCAAAGAAGAGGGTTGTTCTTCCTACCTAAATCCATTACCAACTGAGCCTGAAGAAAGCTATCCTTTTGTTCATACCAATGTACTTGCCATTGAAAACATCTTGCAAGATCTTTTAGATCAACGCGAAGAAATATTGGCCTTGTTAGTTGCACAGTTCTATAAGGATTCCTATTTTCCCAATCAGCCAACAAATATTTTCACCTCAACTCTTGGCGACTCCACTAGGTCAAACTCACCACCTTTATCACCACCTATACCTCCTCAGCTATCACCCACACCAACGATATATTCTACTACCCCTTCCATACCCACATTGTCTATGGTTGTCCCTCTGACTAAGATGGAAAGGATCCTCATTGCTAGATATGCCCCTCTAAATTTACCTAACCCCCTTTCTGCTATGCCTACTGAGGATTACCAAAAATATATGCCTAAGTTTATTGGAGAGGGAGACTTTACAGCTGAAGAACATTTAGAGGCATTCTACAATTATGCTGAGAACATAAATATTGAGAATGAGGATGTATGGACTACGATTTTTGTGCAGAGTTTAGATGGTCAAGCTAGGAAATGGTTCAAAGAGTTACCTGGAATATCAGTAGCTTATATTGAAGCTCTAAATGAATTATTTTTGAAGCATTGGGGAGAAAGAAGAGACCACCTCTATTACCTCACAGAATTTGGTAATTTAAAGAGAGAAAATGGCGAGTCTGTTTCAAATTTCATGAAGAGATTCAATAAAATGTTTGGCAAAATCCCTGGTGAGATCAAACCTACAAATACTTCAGCCAAAATCACTTATGCAAATGCTTTTGATCCTGATTTTTGTCTTCATCTCAGAGAAAGAAAATCTGCCTCTTTATCACTCATGCATGATGCTGCTCTTGAGGTCAATTCTAATATTGTTGCATCTCAGATTCTTAAGGGAAAAATGGACAAAAAGAAGCAAACTCCAGACTCTTCTTCTTCATCAGAAACAAAAATAGAAAAAATGGCTAAGATGTTGGACAGCTTAACATCTGAAATGTCTAAACTGAAATTTCAAGGTCAACAACTTGCAAGAGGTAAAGGACCAAATGATTTTGTACCTAGAAACCCTGATACTTTCCCTTACATAAGAAATAACTCTCAGGCTCAAATCCTCCAAAGAGACAAGAATCCAGCTGAAGAACAAAGAATCAGGGCTCCTTTCCAACACGTTGTATTGGAAGAGGAACAAGAGCTTACTCAGGGAGAAGGAGAAGAAGAAGACAATATCAACTGCATGGAAGATAAAGTTGACCCCTCTTTCCTAACACAATCTGATTATCAGGAAGCCCTCATGAATGAACATATCACTGAAGAATCATTGTATCAGGTAGATGATCATGGAGGTTATAATTTGAGGTCTAAGATTGCTGCTAAAAAACATGTGGCCATTGCTCCCAGAAAGAAGAATCATGTGCTTACAAAGCATCCTGCTTCTCTTGCAAAAAAATTGCTGCCCCTGGAAAACAGATTGTTGCTCCTTCAAAACTATAGCAAAGGCCAATACAACCTTCTGTCCATGAGTAGATTCAGCTTAAGGCTCCAGCACAAGAGGTAAGAACCTCTGACAAATTGTCTTACTCTTTCAATCTTGAATCAGAAATTCAGAAACTGAAAATCCCTTTTCCACTTATTGAGCTTATGAAAAATGATTCCTTCAAGTCATCTATATTGAAACCCCTTCAACCAAAAACACCCATAGATGCTGATTTTGTGAATTTGCAATATGATAAGCCCTCAGTAACCCTAGGTCTTATGGTTGAAGAACTGGATGGGTCTTGTCCACCTTTTTATATATTCTTGAACATCCATGACAAATTTCTTCACAATCGTTTGCTAGACTCAGGAGCATCCCACAATCTTATTCCAAAAGCAGTGATGGATGAGCTTGGACTTAGCATCACAAAACCCTACCATGATCTCTTCTCTTTTGACTCCAGGAAATTCAAATGCCTAGGCCTCATATAAGATCTTGTTATAAACCTGTCTCAGCTGCCATAAAAAAACATGCTAATGGATGTAGTAGTTTCTGATATCCCACACAAGTTTGTCATTCCCTTGTCCCGTTCATGGAGTAAATGACTAGGGGGTACCTTACAGATGGATCTGACTTATGCTACAATCCTGATGTTTGGAGGTGAAACTAAAAGACTCTATAGAGAGAACCAACTTGCCTATATCATCAATAATGAAAAGAATTCTGTAAATCATCCCATTTACGCATTGGATACAGACTTTGGAGCTTGTATCCTGCAAATAGATGATGATTAGCTAGTGACTTTGTAGCTCACAAAGCCTACTTTTCAGCAATTTGAAGAAGTAACAACTTATGCCTGGAGCATGTTTTTTTATGGTGCCAGTACTCAAGCTTCAGCAGGTGCAGGTGTAGTTTTGATCTCTCCTTCGAAGGATGTTATGCATTCGTCTTATAAATTGGATTTCAAAACTACTAACAATATAGTAGAGTATGAGGCTTTGCTATTGGGAGTTAAGGCTGCAAAAGAAATGGGAATCATGTGCCTGAAGATATTTGGAGATGCAAAGCTCATCATACAACAAGTGAACGACAATTTTCAAGCAAAGAATGTCAGGCTAAAAGCATACAGAGATGAGCTATGGAAACTTAGAGATTATTTTATGATTTTTTACATTTCTTACATACCTAGAGCTATGAACCACCTAGCTGATTCCCTTGTTGTCTCTGCGAGTACGTTCATTCCTCCTATGCCTCCTAAACTAAACTATGAAATCCAAGTCAAGTATAGGCCATCCCTACCTGATAATGTCAAATTCTGGAAATTCTTTGAGGATGACGATGAACTTAGTATATTTCTCCATGTTGTTGATGAATTTTTTGACATGCATATTGACCAAGAAAATCTAAATGTAGAGGAATCCTAGAAGTCTAAGTTGAAAGGGAAAATGGGTCAACATGATATTGTTCAGTTACCAAGCAATCATATATTTCGAGGTTTAGTACCTCTTGAAAGGCTTTTTAACCATAATGATGTCCCCTTCAAACCTGTGAAAAAGGAGAAAGACCCCGTTGTCCATGAGCATAATATCGGCAGCCAAAATCATCCTAAGTTCATAAATTTGTCTACTGAGTTGACAGCTGATCAAAGGTCAGAATATTGCAGCCTTATAAAAGAATTTGCTGATGTTTTTGCTTGGGAATACAGTGATACAAAGAGTTTCAGGAGCTAGTGTCATGTCATTCCTAGATGGCTTCTCAGGCTACAATCAAATTTCTGTACACCCTGATGATCAGGAGAAGACAACTTTTACCACTCGGGGTACCTTCATGTACGCCAAGATGCCGTTTGGGATGATGAATGCTGGGGCCACCTTTCAGAGGGCCATGGACATAGCCTTTGTGGGATTAAAAGACAAGTTTGTCCTCATATATCTTGATGATATCACTATATACTCAAACAATCACGAAGAACATTTGCAGCACCTAAAAGGGGTTTTTTTTGAAATGTAGACAATTTGAAATTTCTCTGAATCCTCAGAAGTCTCAGTTCGCTCTTAGGGAGGGAAAGCTCCTAGGCCACATAGTTTTAGCACAGGGTGTAAAGATTGATCTAGTTCTGGTTGAAGCAATTTAGAAGGTATCTATACCAAGGTCGAAAAAGGATATTCAATCTTTCCTCGGTAAGATAAATTTTGTCAGGAGGTTTATTCCAAATTTTTCTGAGTTAGTGAAACACATAACTTCCATTTTGAAAAAAGGATCTGAAATTAAATGGACAAAAAATGCAAGAAACTCTTTCGAAGCCATCAAGCAGGCTATCATGGAAGCTCCTACTTTGATTAGTCCAAATTACACCAAGGTTTTCTATATTTTCTCTTTTACTTCCTATGATACAGTGGCATCAGTCTTGTTGTAGAAAGATGATGAAGGTCCTGATCACCCAATTGCCTTCTTCAGCAAAAAATTGAGGGATGCTGAACTAAAATACGATCCCATAGAAAAACAGGCTTATGCTCTGATCAAGTCATTGAAGGCATTCATAATTTATATTCTACATACAAAGGTCATAGTCTATGTCCCTTCAGCTTCTGTGAAAGATGTTTTAACTCAACCTGACATTGATGGCAAGAGAGCCAAATGGATTTCTAAGCTAATTGAATTTGATATAGAAGTAAAGCCCACCAGGCTAGTAAAAGGTCAAGGCTTAGCTAAGCTTATGGCTGAAGAAAATTGTGAACTATTGGACATGAATTTCATCAGAATAAGTTCAGCAAGTTTGCAGACAGAAGTAGCAGTAGCAGAGCAACATAATAGTCAGCAGGTGGCTAAGAATTTATTTTCATGTGAGTGGTATTCAGGTATTATTCATTTTCTGCAAAATTTAGAAGTTCCTCCTGGACTTAGCACAACCCAAGCATGAGCTCTTAAGCTTAAATCTATTAAATTTTGCATAAGTAACAATCTAATGTATTGGAAAGATCCTGTTGGTGTTCTGCTAAGGTGTCTAGATAAAGAAGGGTCAGTTCAAGTCATGCATCACTTCCATTCAAGCATATGTGGAGGCCATCATTACTGGAAAACTACAACTCATGACATTCTAAGGGATGGATACTATTGGGCTGTTGTTTTCTTTGATATATACACTTTTGTGAAATCTTGTGACAAATGCCAAAGATTCGCAGGAAAACAAGAGCTAAAATCCTTGCCCCTAAAACCTACTATAGTTAATGGTCCCTTCCAGCAATGGGGTCTTGATTTTATAGGTGAGATTAATCCTTCATCTAGTGGTCAACATAGATTGTAACATCTCTCCAATCTGACCCTAATTTTTATTATTTTCGTAAAATAATTGTATTATGTAAACGACCCTGGTGAGGAGCTCAAGGCCAAGGCCCCACCAGTGGACCTCGAGCTAGTTTTATGATTATAAGTCTTAGCATAAGCCTAGAAGGTTAAAGGATGGTATTGCGACTAAGCAAAAAGTAACAAAACACTTTAAAGAAAGGAGAGAAGTCAATGGCTAGAAGCCATATGAGTTAAGCTATAAGGCCTTCATAAAACTAAATGCTGCTTTAGTAGAGGGAGCTAAACTACTTATGAACATACTAAGAAACTTCTATTACTACCTTAAACCTTGATTAAAAAGGATACATATATATAGCAATACACAGAGGCTACTTATGAAAATATATGATGAATATGTCATATATTTATAAGAGATTATGAATGATAAATGGTGGTATAAACTATTTCCACCTTACCTTATATATATATGGTCTCCAAAGAGAATATGATTCTTTATATTATAGATACACTTGGTATACATGGAATGATAAAAGAAAGGAATATATATATGCATATGCCATCCCTTTCATAAACATAACGAGAGGAAAAACGTATAATTACATCATGTTACCAAGTAAGAAATTTTACTTATAAGTATCTTTACGAAACTAGGATTAAGGTTACTTTATAGACTTCTATATAATGATAACTATATAAAAGTTTTATCTTATTGTCAAGTCCTAAGTACTTAGTCTACGGAGTTATTAAGGTACTATCTACAATAGTCGAGGGAAGACCCTATGCCGACATTTATGTATATCATATTTTGGTAAACAAAGTTCCTTATTTTTTTCCATGATCTTTTTATGAACGCAAATCTTGTTCAGTTAAACTCTGCCATCAAATGGGAAACACATTCCCATATATGTAGGGGATTCGTTGAAATCGAAGAGTGGAGGACCAACTATTCTGCTCATTGTAATCTTAGTGGAGGAGTAATTACACATTAGTTGATAAGGAGTGGCTTTTTAAATGCATGAGAATAATCCTTTAATCACCACTTAACTAAAGATATGTTACCGTCAATCTCTCGGAGGTGGACTCTCCATAAGAGAGTGCTGTCATTAGAATTTAAGGAGGGAGATTCGGTTAGCTGAGCTAGGCGATATATTGAAAGAGAGCCAAGCCATGTCAGTATGGGAGGACTGATTTTTGGGGATCTTGTCACCATTTTCTCCTTGTATTATTTAAAATAAAACTAAAATGACGAGAGTGGAGAGATTTTAGCAAGATGTCGGCATGATAGAAACCTTGATTTCTAAATTTGTTAGAATTGGGCGTTTAAAACGTCGAGCTTTTCATGGGAGAATCTTGCCACCAGGTGGTAGCCTCGCCACACCCGTCAATCATGGTTAATTATACACACCTTGAAGGAGGGAACGGAAGGATATTTTAAGATAGTGGCGAATTTATTTCACAACTAAACTGTAATGTTTTAGCGCCCTTAAGAGGAGGATCTCCACAGGATAGTGGGGAGAAAAATCACTACCGCATTCGTGCATCGTTGCCATGAGGTCGTAAGTCTGAGCCTTCTAGCTTCGATCGCTCATTTCTCTCCATCATTCGGCCAAGGTCTGGGTCTTGCTGAGTCCTGACTTAACAGACCTGCAAATCCTCACCAGGCGACGGAAGAAGTAGGAAGTGATCAAGCAAGATCTGGACGCCATCATCGAGCGAATATTTGTATGCATACTGGGAAATAGTGATCTCGTTATATAAAAGGGAGTAGAAGGCCTAAAATGTTCCTGGATCTTGTGATAGTAGATCTATATACATTTCAGGAAGGAACATCTCGGCGGGAGGGTACTAAGCCCTGCGAGAAAGTTCGCGGGATCCTCCCTGAGTGTAGGGACAGTAAGTACTGATCGATAGATGATAGTATGCAACCGTGACTTGGTATCTCGGTGTTGGAGGAGGAGTCATAAGACCAATCAGAACTAGCTGTAATGTTTGAATTCGTGGGTGCACAACCAAGGATGAAGAAATCATATTGTCGGTGTCTTCTTCTTCATGGACGAAACGCAATCGCTATGCAAAGTCTGTAAGTTGAATTCACTAAGTATATCTGGATAGAATAGACAGTTGGTCACGAGTCCATTTCGTCGTAGTTCTCTTTAATAAACGTTTGATTTATTAGTTCAAAGATGCTACATACCGGTTAAATATCAAAGTACTCTGCTTTCTCTGCGTATATCTTTTGTTGTCCTGAATCCCTGCCAAACGATTGCGCATATGCTCGATTAGCTTGATTTCTGTCTTTAGATTGTACTATTTAGATATTAAGCCATTGATTTGATACTCTGCAATATGAGATAAAATCGCTGGGTTAGAATTTAGTTGTGAAATTCATGATAGCGTTTACAGCCGCGATTTTAGCAGTTAAACCTGTATTAGAGTAGTGACGATTGTTTTTGTCAACACTTGAGTGCTGAATGCACCTTTCTCTCTTCTGCTTAATAAAGTCCATGTCCTCTGCATGTTTTCTACTTGCATAATGTTCGTATACACTGGCACTGTGATGATACAGGCTTTACCCTTGTTCTGTCTTGTTTTCTGCGTGCCTGTGCGCATGGATTATGTTAGCATCAACATAGCTTGGACATTACGTAAACTAGATATCAATATGTATATCTTCCTTTACAAACAAAAAAAAATATATCCCGGTAGTGAATAGAGTAGCTTCAGCGAAACTCTGTGTGAATAAATTTGAATCCATTGGAAAATTACTCTACCTTAAACGGATCTTTGTTCGAGTCATTTTAAAAGTCACCTTTCATAGCATTATCCTGCTCCTTAATCGTTGCTAGTTTTCCTTTTTGATATGAGCACAGTCACTTGTGCTATGTGTAGCTCAGCTCGTCGGTTGTTTGTTTTTATATAACTATTGAGCTCAAGCGTGAGCATTGGATCTAAGGAGTAATCCATATTGTTTACAAAAACTTTTGTTATATTTTGAGGCTAGCTTGTATTTTAGCAGAACCTTGTTTAAAACCCTTGTGACGCCCAGATGGGACGAGACTTACGTATGGTAAGGGATCATGGCCTTCTCTTTTATTTATATCTCTGCAATATATATGTTATTACCTTTATAAATTATAACTCTGTAAGTTTCGTATCTGTGAGATGAGAGAACTACGACCTCTATAAAATGTGATATGACGGTTATGATAGATCAGAGTCGAGTCTTATATTGAGAAAACCACAGAAGCCTATTTCACATATTATATAGTGTATATTTTATGAGTTGAAGTTTTCATTGTCGTCTTTAAATAATAATCAATATGAGAAGAAAAAGGGGTCACTACTTGGTAGTCAACACCCTATCTCAAAGAACGCCCTACTTTTTGTTATGAAATACATTACTTTCCAATCAACCTCACATTTTTATAAGTATTACCTTAAGATATGGATTCCTTAATTACCCTAATGCGGGAAAGGAGAATAGGGTGACCTTTTATATATATATAATGTATTTATATGATGATTAAATTATACATACTTTTGTTGTAGAGAATGAAGGTTGGACCTTTCTTTTGGTACGTAATTGTGTTATGTCTGTCCCATACTAAAAAGCCAACTTAACTCTTAAAAATTTATGATTTATTTGAAAACTCTTATCATATACTACAATAACCTTTATAGTCTCGAATTAAAACTATAAAGGGTGTAAACCGAAGTTTTTGATTTACAGGAAGTAGAAAATTGGTATTATATAAAAGAGTCAATGAGGTTGTAAACCATAGATTTCAATTGTCATTAATTGTTTAAACACATAAAGAGATAGATAAGTTTTAAGTTATAATAAGACCTCCGCAATAGTATTGATATAGTGGCAAAGGCCTTGTAAACACCCTCTATGAGAGAGGCTTGAGCAACAATCATGTTGCAGGATGTAAACTACCCTTACTTATAGTAATTATTATATATTACAGTGTTAAATCTTAGAATAAGGGGAAAGGACTTATTGAAGATGATAAGGGCATGACCTTATATAAAGATTATAGGAAAAGATGCCACTTAGTCTAAAAGCATAAATATTTATATATTCTTAAATATGGTAAGATACTCCTTATTATAATTAATGAAAGGATATTATGCACTTCTTAATATATGTTTTAAAAGAAGTCCTTAGTTAATTATTGAAAAGCTCTATGTGATAGAGGCTAGACAGAAGGAGAAGAATCTTGTTGTAGCAACTAGTTTGCTCGTTGTAATCCTATCACTTTTTGCCTTATAATAAAAGATGCACACACCTTTTGTGGACTAGCCCGTGTACGGGTGAACCACGTTATCCTTGGTCTCTTGTGTTTGTTTATGGTGTTCCTCAAATGTGCCTTTATGAATGAAAACTTGATTACTTGATGTATACATTTCCTATATAAGGTTGGTTGATTATGTGATGTATAATGCTAATATATGTTCGCCTTATGATCTTGTTAATATTGTTATCAATTAAGTTGTTTTCTTATTGACTATGTTATCCATGAGATAAAGATGTGCTAAAAGGTTTCAACATGTACAATTGCATTCATTGTTATTTAATAAGAGTTCTATGAGAATGTTAAAACAAGTTAATGTGTCATTTACATGTTGTTTTAAAATAAGTTTATAAGAGTTTAGTAGCTAAACCTATGTATATTATATATATTGTAATGAGTAATTAACCGATATGGTGTTTCAAAGAGGGATTAGTATGTTACATATTTTTGTTATCATCTATGTTTGAAAAATTTTAAATTTTTACTGATTTTACTAAATTCAGGAAAATTGGGTACGTGACATAGATGGATCCTAGTAGCCACTGATTATTTTACCAAGTGGATAGAGGAAATTCCCACAAGGAAAGCTAATCATCAGGTTATCATGAAATTTCTCTATGAAAACATCTTTATCAGATTTGGTTTCCCAAAAAGGCTGGTAACTGATAATGCACCAGCTTTTAAAGATAAAGCATTAGTTCACATGTGTGAGTCAATGGGCATTCAATTGGTACACTCTACTTGCTACTCCCGACTGTCGGTTTTCTAATGGCGCGTTTAACACCCATTGGTTTTGCTACAGTTAGCTGAGGGAGCATCGGATGTTTGACGGTAGGGAAAAATTTGACCGTTGGTCATCCCGTAAATTTTGGTCAACTTTTTAATTATATTAATTTTTTATTCCATGATTTGAGCCGCCATCGAATATCCGATGCTTAAGTGATATAAATAGAGAAGTAGGCCAATTACATAATCTCACTTGTGATTCCTCTTCTCTTAGGCCATGTGCATAAGGTAAAGAGAAGTAGGCCAACCGAAATATGTCTAGGGAATATTTTATGCTACTTGGGTTTGCTCGTACTTTGTTCTTAGGTTTGAGTAATAAAATGCCACGTAACAATAATGTTACAGGTCATCAAGATCAAGAACAAAATCAACAATTGCTTGCTAGGTTGTGGGATGGAGTGCAAAGAAGGGGTGATGGAAAATGTTATTGTCCTTGTAGTCGATGTAGGGGCTTTAATCCGAGAAGGTTAATGATCTCAACAGCTAAAAGACATTGTAGGGAACATGGACATGTTGAGGGGGGGCATGAATATCATCCATTGGTAAGTCCTAATTCAATATTATATATGAGGTCTTTATATTGATAGTTTTTGTAATTGTATATTGTATCATTTTTTTTTTGTTACTTAATCAACATGACTAATGTTTTTTTTTTGTTTTAATTGTAATTATAAAGGAAGGGCCTCCTAGGGCAGTTCCGAACATGGAGAATGTGGTAATTGCGAAACAACTAGTGTCGGAGGAACAATATGCAGCTCCTGCGAATATTGATGATCAAGTTAATGATGATATGGAATTAGACGATGATCATGATGATAACATATTTGAGGATGATGGTGCAAATACATTAATCAATGATGCATTTAATGTTAGAATGGACGCGGATGATCAACATCATGAAGATCATGACGACTTTGATGATCTTCATGATTTACCTATACTTGAAAAGGAAGACGATCCCCTTTTTGAAGGCTCCCACATAACTCTTCTCTCTACTATGTTGCTGATAATGAACTTGAAGGTTATGAATGTTTTTTCAAGCACATCCATCATGCAGTTGTTAAGGTATGTGATTATATTTTTCATCGATCGCATATATATGTTCACGGTAAATTACATATATTTATGTTTCTATAATATTTCTATTCTAGTTATAAGTTCATAAAAAAAAGTAATAAGGATGAAATTTTTTTCGTTAATTATATATTCTTGAAATATTTATACTAACCATTATTTTTTAAATTTGTTGTAACAGGTTGATAGGTGAATATTTGTTACCACCATCAAATATTTTACCTCGCACATACTGAGATTTAGCTGCCATCATGAAATATATTGGAATGAAGTATCTAGCAATTGATACATGTCCTAATGATCATATTTTATATTATAATCAGTATGAATTTGCAACAGAATGCCCTATATGTCATAGCAGTAGATACCGAACAGATCAAGTAACCAAAAGGGTGTCTTGTAAGGTTCTTCGTTATATTCCTATTATTCCACGCTTTCAACGATTGTTTAGGTGCAAAAACATAGCACAATTTATTGATTACCACGCACGGAATATTAGTAGAGATGATATTCTTCGAATTCCTGCAGACGGTTCTACATTTACAGACATGGAGGAAAAATGGTCACACTTTAAAGAAGAACCTTTTAATGCTAGACTTTCTTTGGCAGCGGATGGTGTCAATCCATTTGCAGAGATGAGATCTACTTACTCAGTCTAGCCTATTTTTGTTATCAACAATAACATTCCTCCATGGATGTCAATAAAGAGGGAGCATATAACATTGGCAATGATTGTTCCAGGTATAATTTGTACTTTAGAACAATAATTTTTTAAATGTGCATGATTACTATTTAATTTTTGATATTTGTTGCATATTTACTTATATGTATTGTATTTGTTGTTTTCTTTTAGGTAAGTACCAAGTTAAAGATATGAATGTATATATCGAGCCTCTTGTTGATGAACTACTTAAGCTATGGAATGGCGTCACTATGTATGATGTCTCCAGACCAATAGGGCAAAAGGGATTTCAATTCCATGCAATGGTTACCTGGACAATTCACGATGCTCCAGGGCTAACACATTTTTGTTGTATGTAATTGTAACGTACTGCACTAAGATAGTTTTTTATTTTATTTAGTGATATACTAATCAGTTATACGTATGTTTTTTAAATAATTAGCATGATATTATATAAAATATATTTTTCTTACCATAATTTATCCATGTAGGTCTTCAAACAAAGGGAAAATTTGCATGTCCAGTTTGTGGTCCCAAGATGAAATCTCGTCGTTCAAAGAGTTTATCAAAGGAAGTGTTTGATGAGTATAGGCACTTCCTCTCTAAGAATCATAGGTATCGAACTACCGAAAAACATCTTTTCAATGGGAAAGAGGAGACCGCATTAAAACCAGAGAGAATGACACCTCACATATGGAAGTTGCAATATAATAGAAATCATCAACGTATGAATCAATTTGTCTATATTATATATTCATATTGATCATCTCTGATATGTTTTTAATGTTTTGTTTTGGCCGATTGTATATTTAATTTCATTTATTGTAATATACGACATTTTAATCTCTAGTTTATCTTATATTGATTAATACTGATGATCATGAACATGAAGGTGTAAATGGGATTCCATGAGGAATGAAAAGTTATCCCAAACAATTTAGTAGGTTTCCCTACTATGAGCACTTACTAATTGTTCATTTGTTTGATACAATGCATATCGGAAAGAATGTAACTAAAACACTATGGCGAATATTAGATGGAAGGTGTGACAAAGAAAAAAATGTCAAAATTTGCAGTGACATTCAGGACTCCAATCATGCAATGAAATATATCATTGAATATTTAAACAACGATGGAGACCAAATCAATATAAGGTCACTTCCATGGTTATTGACTGAGCAACAATGCAATGCGGTAAAAGAAGTGATAGAAAAAATGAAATTTCCCACAGGATTTTGTTCGAACATAAAGAATATCTTAACAAGGAAAGGTGATTTTGGCAGGGTAAAAACGCATGATTGGCATATCTTCATTAAGGTAATTATATATTTCTGGTATTATATATTGCCATATTACAATACTGCATGTTTTTGGTTTACTTCTTTTCCTAATTTTGAAAAATATGTTGATGAAACATGTTCATTGTTACAGTATGTTCTACCTATATCTCTTTCAGACAACTTTGACAATAATGTCAAACAGGTCATATATGATCTTGGAAAATACATGAGGTAATTAGAAATAATTTTTTTCACGCTAAATTTGTAATTTGTTTAATCCATTGTATAACTTAAATGATATCATCATTTTCTTGCATCACATGTAGATGGTTGTCATCTAAAGAAATACACAAAGAAGATATAAGGTATTGGAAGAGAGAAATTCCTCGTTTAATGTGTCAAATGCAGAGATTTCTACCTTCGGCATTTTTCAATGCACAAGAACACTACCTCATACAACAAGTTGAGGAGATTGAATTGTGTGTACATATACACACAAGGTCCATGTGGATGGTTGAGAGGCACTTGAAATTTATGAAGGCTTTAGTTAGACAAAGAGCACGTCCAGAGGGTTCTATCATGGAGAGATATATGGTATTTCATTCCATGGTGTATATTGTTGAATATCTTCCAGGGTTGGCGTTTATTAAGACGGAATTAGATCGATGCAATGGTGATCCAAACTCTACTAAGAAATTTGAAGGAGAGTACCTATTGGGGAAAGATAGATCGAGGAAGGTCAAAGGTAATTATTAAATATTGGTGTAGATTAATAATGTTAATACATTTTAATAATATCGTACTTAATTATTTCATTTTTAATATTCATTAATTATATGCAGCATTAATATTATAATGTTACATCGCGTTAATTATTTTTCTGAGTTGATTTTTGTAATTTTTTTTTCATGCAGTTGGTCGCGAGTGGGATGCACTACATTTGTATGTTGCAAACAATCTTGATTGGATGAAGGTATGGATTGAACGATGTAATCAATCTGGTCGAGGACTATCATGGGAAGGTGTGGCTTCATTGGTTAAAGAAGCACATCGCAATGGAGATGGAAATCTAACAGAAAGGGAAATCGATTTATCATATGGTTTAAAAGATAAACAGGTAATTAGCATGATATTAATATAAATATAAGCCACAATATTTTCAATTATGATATTCATGTTCATATTGATTTATTTCATTTTCTTTGCATAGTACTTTAAGAACATAAAATACTTACTAGATGTTCATTATTATTTGATGATGTACTGATCATTTAATTTACATGTTTTGCACTATATTGCAGGTAAAACACCACAAGGCTATGTGGTGCAATGATCGTAAATATCGCATTAAAAAGTTGGATGAAACAAGGAAAACATGTGATTCTGGGATAATTGCAGTCTTTGAGGTCACTAATGTTTCCTCTAGAAGCGACAAACATCCAGAATTGTCAGAAATTAGATTTTATGGGTATTTGGAAGATATCATTGACTGTGACTTTAAATCATTCAAAATAATTCTTTTCATTGTGAAATGGTACAGGCTACGACTGAATCGATCTAATCACAATAGAACTGTTATTGAACATGCTAATGGATTTACCATGGTCAATACAAAGTTGCTTGAGTCACAAACGTCAGAGCCCTATGTTCTTCCAAGTCAATGTGAACAAGTATTTTACTCAAGTAGTTCCTGGTAGACAGGGTTGGTCGTTTGTTATTAGACATGATCCAAGAGGAAGGCCGGTAAAGTATAATATTGTAGAGGAAGATGAAGAGGGTGTTGAAGAAGAAGATGATCATCATGTAGAGGATCAACATGAGTTAGATGTCGATGATCATAATGTTCCGGAGGAAGATGTTGAAGAGTTAGTTGAAGTAGATGATGTAAGAGACAATGTTCATGATGAAGATGGTATTGACGATGATCACTTTATCGAAACTTATAGTGATGATGATGATGATATGG
This sequence comes from Larix kaempferi, assembly GCA_027924585.1. Lineage (NCBI taxonomy): Eukaryota > Viridiplantae > Streptophyta > Pinopsida > Pinales > Pinaceae > Larix > Larix kaempferi. Next base: position 7,821,290 of record BSBM01001102.1, read on the forward strand.
CCTTTAATCCTTATAATGTTGAATCCAAATCAGATGATACAGATGCAGACTTGGATGGAGAAGATGATGATGAATTGCATTGAACAGATGCATTGAATATTTCTAAGTGATGTGCGGGGGGGGGGGTAGATGAGCTTCCACCTTCACGTGAATGTCCCTGTTGAGTAGAGAATATTAAGATATTCTTGAAACAAAGAGAAGCTCGTTAAGGTTAATGCACATTTGTGCTTATTCCCATCATCATCAATACGATCATCATCACGTTTCCATTTCCATCATCCTCAATATTGTCACTATGACCATCAGTATTGTTGTCATCGTCGTAATATTCGTCGTCCTCGTCATCATAATCATCATTAGCATCATCCTAATCATCATCATCATCATCATCATCATCATCACCATCATCATCATCATCATCGTTGTCGTCATCATCATCATCGATGTCGTTGTCGTCATCATCATCATCATCCTCATCCTCATCCTTATCCTCATACTCATCATCATCGTCATCATCGCCGACATTTTTAATATTTGATTGCTTTAGTTTTAGTATATTTAATAAATTAGGCATATAAGTATTTCATTTTTGTTTAGTTATTTTTTCCTTCTGCTTTTTTACCATGATTAGTATCAAAGTTTGAGTTCCCATTATTATTCATATCTTTGTTTTCAATTAATGTGAAATTCTTCTTCATAATTGCAGTCATTTCAAACAACTTCTATCTCTCATCTGATTCAGGAAATTTAGGCACATATAATGTATACTACCCAACTATCCTATAAAGGAGTTAGTTCATCAACCGCTTCTTCTGCAGTGGCTCACACATTATATATACAAACCATGGTGATTAAGCGATTGGAAAGTACAATGTCAAAGAGTTCTAGATGAACTAGTCTATGATGCAATGATGAAGATCATAACCATTTGTTTCTTCTCATATTTTAATCATTGAAAAATTCATTCAAAATACAATAAGAATATTTATCCTAGTTTCCACATATTCGTTCGAAGAATTGAAACAAAACAATGCCATAACACAACTCTATTCAATAAATACAGATAATGAAAGAAATAACTTAGCTATTCCCTATTCATTGATGGGTTGAAATTGAAAAATACAAAAATGTACATGAGCATTCAAAATAAATAAAAACTCGAAGCTATACTATTGAACAATGCAATCATACTACACTACACAATAATAGAGGGTTTCATCAATGGCCTTCGCTTGGGTCGGCCCTTACCCAAATAAGTTCTATGAACTTTTTAAGCAACTCTAAATTTCCATTTAGAGAACAAGATTTATGTTAATAAAAAATGTAAGAATTACATTAGAAATCCTCTTTTATTATATGATTGGAATCTATGAAGAAGTTTGAGGTAGAGAATAAGATTATTTGAACTTTACAAATTTAGTTATATATTGGGAATGATTTGGATTATATAGAAAGAGCGATCCAATAGATCCAATATATTAGAATAAAATATTAAAATATAAATATTATTAAAATATATAAAATTAAAAGTATATAAAATATAAATAAAAAAATATAAAATATAAAATTAAACAAAAAAAATCAAAACAAAAAATTAAAAACAAAAACTAAGCATTTCCATTTCGTGCGCACCTAACCATTTCCTTGGCACCCGATCATCGTTCATCAAGCTGAGGTTTTTTGGTTTGGCATCTGTAACTCGTTCGGTGGTTCGGCGTCTATAACTCGGGGCAAATGAGTGTTTGTTTTATTGGCTTCCCATCTCCCTCACGGTGCCCTAACCATTTCGTGCCCTAACCATTTCCTTGGCACCCGATCATCGTTCATCAAGCTGAGGTATTTTGGTTCGACGCCTGCAACTTGTTCAGTGGTTCGGCATCTGCAACTCAGGGCAAATGAGAGTTTTTTTTATTGGTTTCCCATCTCCCTGATGGTGCCCTAACCATTTCGTGCCCTAACCATTTCCTTGGCACCCGATCATTTTTCATCAAACTGAGGTTTTTTGGTTTGGCATATGCAACTCATGGCAAATGAGGGTTTTTTTTATTGGTTTCCCATCTCCCTAACGGTGCCCCTAGCGATCGTTCATCTTCCCTCACTCTCTATGGTCCTTGGCTCAAGAGTGAAGGTAACATTAACTGGCCTACATAAGCATTGGGATCACAAATCAAGGGGAGCTTCGGGAGCATATTCAACAAGCAATATTGTCAGCAAATTCGTCCCACAATGACATCGGTAAGTTCAAACCCTTCATCTCATGGAATTTCTACTGAGGTTTGCTTGCTTACTTACTAATGTACTGAACTCGGTAGTTGAATAAACCCTCCAAAATTCTGCACCCTTGATCTCTCCTTCTTGCTCTTAGAAATTCCCCAAATTCATAATTGGCAGTGGCTTCAGCACCAACCCCTAAACTTTGAAGTCGCTGCCAAGCAAGCCTGCCGTAGATGGCTAGCAGGGGCTTCCAAAAACATTGCAGCCACCTCCTAGGTTAGTGTCTGCTGCACTGTGCTTAGTTCTGCTCGCATTATTGCCAATAAATTAAAAAAAATAAAAAATAAAATAAAACTTTCTTGATAATTAAATAAATATCCGGAAACTATCTCTAAATCTCTATTAACTGAGCAAAATAAATTCTGAATGAGAGACTTCAAATTCAATCATATAGTCTTTGATTTCTAGCATCCCAATAAGCTTCCTGTGCAATTGAATTTAACTCGTGCTATCTTTGACACTCCCACTAGGGTTTCCATCATTCCCCTATATATCTTTCCGTTTGATGATGATTCCCATGCCGTCTAGAGTAGAGTCTGATATAAATCCAAAAATTGTCCCCCACTGTGGAATATCGCAAAACTCCTTTAGCTGTGCTGGACTGCTTTAGTTCATAGTTTTGGAAAGAAAAAAATCTCTAAAATTATATTTGTAACCTATTCTTTTAGTCTTCAACTAAAAGGGGATTACCCTCGTGGGTTCTTGGGGTTACTTTACTAGCCCTAAAACCACTTATGGATAAACAAGATCAATTGCTTAATATACTACAACAAACTTAGACATGACTTATTGCTTAGCAAATACTGGTCACAAAAGCAGTAGGGATATTTTTCTATAGATTGGTCTCATTAGAGGTTGTCCTGGAAGTGATAACATAATTAAATCTGGATTAACTCGGAAGTCCACATGAAACATATCAATCATAGAGGTGGAAGGGAAAATGAACCCATACAATTCACCCAATCCATCTTTGGAAATTATTTTATTGAAAATGATATGAGAAATTACATATCTGAAGTATCACCATTGGAATCAAACACATAGTCCAAGCTCCTTCATCTAACTAGAGTTTATGATAATGACATTTGTAATGTAGTAGATGTAGGCTAGTTCTAGTTCCACTAACTTAGATGTAAATGTTGGTGTATGGAGTTTTTTTTTTATGGTTTTAAGACACAATTATGGTCATCTTTGTAGAAGATAGTAATATTGATCGAGTGATCGTGTTCTAGAATAGTTGCAACCCATAAGATGGATACTAACATCACTTGTTACAAAGGCATAGTAAGACTTTATGCTCCAAGTGTTCATCTACAACCTTTAATGAAACATGAAGTTTGTTGTGTTCAACATTGCTAAGTGCGTTTGGAATGTGTGATACTCCTCTTGAGAAGGAGTTCTTCCTTGAAAACTTGTCACTTCATATAGGGGATTCTAAATGGGCACTTGTCACCATGAAACTAGCCAAATGTCCAAGATCATTGGCAACATTGGATCAAGCTGACTCATTGGGATTAAATAACCCCTACTTACCCATACTTACCATTAATTACCCCTAGTTAAGCCATATTTAACCCCTAATTACTCCATATAATTAACCCCTTATTAACTGTTAATTACCACTAATTACCCCCCTAAATGTCCCCTAATTATCCCCTAGTTGACCATGAATTATGCATGTGACTACCACTAATTAACCCATAATTACCTTTCATGTATCCATAATTATCCATTGTTACCACCTAAAAATGAAAGGTTCAATTTGCAATTTTAGAATCATCATCTTGGTAACATTTTACTAGGGCACAGAAGTCTTAATTCAAATATTTGGTGAAAAATTTATTGATGGTATATGTTTTAATGCGTTGTAATGGATATTGAATATATATACTAGGTGGTATTATCTTTGAGGATGTAAGTGTTAACACCCAAAAAGTGCTCACTACCTCATCTACCCATTACATGACTCATTTGTCCATATTTCCTACCATATTTACCTTCAGAACCCTAAAATCCCATTAAAAAGCCTCCAAAAGGCCACAAAACCATCAAAAAAGCCTCCAAAAGGCTAAAAGACCCCCTTTTCCCCCCAAAATTATCCAAAATTCCTCCAAAATAGCAAAAACCCTCTAAAAAGGGAATAAAAAATGTAAAAAAATGAAGAGAAAGAGGAAAAAGGAGGAAAAAACCCTATACAGCTGACCTAAACCATATGGTTCCCAAAACCATGGGCCAGCACTCCACCACCAAAAACCTATAAATAGGTGATGGAGACCCCTCATTTCACATCCACAATCAAATACACGCTTACTCTGCCAAAATCACTCTCAAAACCCTAGTTCACCCTTGAGCTACTTTCACCATTGAGTGCCCCTTTTGGCCCATTTCCACCATTTGGAGAAAGAGAAGGAGCAAAGTTGGAGTTTGGAGCAACCCTCTTGGACCATTACAAGAACTTCACCAACCTCTACACTTGAGGTAAAATTTTAATACAAAAAAACATTTCTATTTCTTGTCTTTTATGTTTCATGCACATGTTTAGAATCATTTCCATTTTAATGTATTGTCCTTTATTTACTGTTTATTGAACTGCTACTAAGGATTCCATTCTCCTTAGTAGGTGCTCATTTGCACAAGCTGGGGTGAAAACCCTAGCTACAGTTTTGGCGACTCCCCTTATGTTCCTTTGAATTTTTGGTTATAGTTTTTAAAGTTTCAAATGTTTTTAATTTTCTGCAATATTTTTTTATTCGGTTGTCCCTTTCGGCTGTCATAAACCGCATCTTTTACCCCCTGCAGTTGCATTCCGACCGCATCTTTTACCCCCTGCAGTTGCATTCCGACCGCATCTTTCAGGCCTTTACCTGTGATTCAACCATGGCTCTCGGACTATTTCCGACGGCCTCCCGGCCGTTTTCAGTCTGTTACCTGCGATCCGACCGTGGCTATTAGCTTGTTCAGGGTGATCCGACTGCAGCTGTTCACCCTTTTCACGCGTCCCGACTACGGCTTTCAGCCATTTTCCTGCAACCCGACTGCGTCTGTCGGCCTTTTTCCTGCGTCCCGACTGCGGCTTGCAGCCATTTTTCTGCAACCCAACTGCGTCTTTCGGCCTTTTTCCCACGTCCCGACTGTGGCTTGCAGCCATTTTTCTGCAACCCGACTGTGTCTTTCGTCCCTTTTCCCGCGTCCAGCCTACGGCTTTCATCCTTTTTCTTGCAACCCGCCTGTGGCTTTCGACCTGTTTCCTGCGGTTCGACTGCATCTTTTGGCCAAAAACCCGCAACCTTTCTGCGACTGTTGCTCTGTTTCCCGCGGTCCGATTGTCGATATTTTCCATAGACCCACGGTCAGCTTTCTACACTTTTTTTTCCTTGTTTTGAACCCAGCACTTTCCTGCACTATTTTCTGCACCTGCACAGCCATCTGTCCTACCTGCAACCATACCTCCTTACATCCTTTTCTGCAGTTTTATTTCTGTTCCATTTACAGAATCGTTTTTTAAAATTTCAGCATTTTACTTGAAAAAGAGAAAATTTTGCATTTCAAAGTTTCCATTATGTCTTGTTATTTTTAGTTAGAAGGTTTCCCCCCTTATGGCACTTTTACTTGGGTTCATCATCTCACACGCACACACTCTGTCAGCTAATTCAAGTGAGCCTTAAAAAACTACTTAACACAACCAACATTCTAACCCCACTTGGGGAACACATAAGAATTTTTATAGTTAGGTAGGATCGGGGGGATAGGCATCCAAATAACACCCCTCGGTTGCTTACACTTGAGACATAACTGTTGTCCCTTAGGGAACCAAAATCCCCTAGTATTTTTTGGCACAGTCACAACCAGTTTATCAGAGGGCCTCTCCCCTAGGAGGGTTGAAGTCGACAGACTGGTTCCGAAGGCCTGAGTGGAATACCGCAATCCATTCAGTAACTGAAGGCTACCTTTCGCAGTTCTCGGGGTATCCCTGTATGGGGATACTGCGGTGATAGAACCAAATGGCAGATTCACCTTTTCTAGACGTGTCATGAACGGGGTATCTTAGTTGCCTTTCTTCTAGGATTGACTACCCGGTGTCCCTCCCGGTAGGGGGATATCTTTAGCCACTTGGCTCTCCTATCCATATTGTCTGACTTGGATTTCATCACCTTGTAGAGGATATGTCTAGTTGAGTCAGAATACTATTTAGTTAGGTGTTTGCATGCTCCCTTACCTCCTTTTGGTCTAGTGAGTCCACTATTTTTATTTTTTAGGAAACTTGCTGCTTGTTGGTATTCTGACCATTTCTGTTGATACTCCACTTATTGTAGCACAGCTGTTGCAGTAAGTGTTTTGAGTTGGTTGTTGGCCTCAGTGCCATATTTTTTTAGCTCTCCTTCTGCACACTCGATTGCATTAGGGTTTTTGAGTTGTTTTTCACTCAACACAACCCCCAGATATTTGACACCATTTGTCACCATTGAGTCCCCAAGACATTCTCGGCGCCTCCGGCGTGAGCCCCTGTAGCACAGTTCACTTGACACCACCCGTCATAGACATAGATCTTCATCACTTGATACTACTCATCATAGATCTCGAGCTTTGTCACTTGACTCCACTCATCAACGGCATAGAACTCCGTCACCCGATCTAGACGCCCTCTATTTTACCTTTGATTTTGAGGTAGAGTCCGAGAACCCCATTTACACTACACCAACCAGCCCCATGGCTGGCGTGACTTCCACCCCTTTCTTTGTAGGGACCATTGGTGGAGCATCCACCACCACACCAACTACCACACCTGCTTTGGGTATGCCCTTGATGGGGCCCACCTCTACCATTCCGATCACTGCACCCATTCCCGTAGCTGGAATACCTGCTCCCACTCCATCAGTGACTCACACTACCCTTGGCTGTGGGACCGTCCCATGCGCCATTCGTCCCTACACTTGGGGGAAACCTCCCAAACCCTGCCCCTACACTTGGGGGCATTTGCCCCAACATGGTCCAACCCACCAGTATGTCACATCCTTCTACTAGTTTTCCATTCGTGGCTAGCCTCAACCTTCCTGACCTAGCTAGACTGACTAACGATCCTATCAGACACGACCCTGCGTGGCCTCATATGCCCACCAAGATCCCCTCTGACATCCCTAAGTTTGAGGGCAAGGCAGGTGAGGACCCCCAGAACCATATTATGTCCTTCCATCTATCGTGTTCCTCCAACTCCATAGTGGACGACTCTGTCCGCCTCCATCTGTTACAGCGCACCTTCACTGGCTCTGCAGCTACGTGGTACATCGAGCAACCCCATGGGACCCATGCCACCTTTACTTCCCTTGCCTCGACCTTCCTGCAGTTCTTTCAGTTACCTGTCCACTATGACGTGGGACTTGAGATCCTACTGTCTTGCAGACAGAACATGGCTACCCACATCACTGACCACATTCATGAGTGGCGTTGACGCCACAGCCTTTGCAAAATCAAGTTAGACGACCGTATCTTCTTAGATTGGTTTCTAAAATCCCTCCTTTCGGTCATTGCCAAGGATGTGGCATCCGAACGACCCCAGTCCGAAGAAGAGGCCATCCTCAAAGCCCAGCAATTTGACCTCATATACGCCCAGTCGGGTTATCTCTATACCATTATACCTAATGCCCCTCGCAGCGATTCCTCCCAGCACGATGCGCCGGGGGCATCCCATGATGCAGACGGGATAATTGGCCGTGTTGCCTCGCATCCCCAACCCTTTTCCATAGCACGTTCTAGCCCTGGCCCCGACCTTTCACGGGCTACATCTCAATCCTGAGCAACCAATTCGTATGCTCCTATGACACATCACCACCATTCTCACGGACCCTCATGTCCACCTCAGTGCTTTGGACATGCGTCCCCCGTTTATGCTCCCCCGGTCACACCTCAGCCATATTACCATCCATAGGCTGCACCAGCTCTTGTGACCTCTCAATCCCAACCTGCTTATTACCCGCCATAGGAAACCCCTGCGACAAACCCACAACCCGTTCTGCAGACATATTAGCAACCCCCACAAGGTTTAGCACCTGCGCAGCCTCCACCTACTTATTATCCACCGCAACCTACTCCCGCACCTGCACAACCCCAGAACCCACCTGCTACCCAAGGGAAAGTCTATGACCAACAAAATCCAAGGCAAAACCAAAACAACCAGCGCCAACAGGGCCAACAAAACTGTGGCAAAGGCCGTAACCATGGGAACAACCCCCCTCCCGACCAAGGTGGTCAACCTCCTAATCCCACAGACAACAATAATGCGGCACTCGCCAACCAAAATCCTGATCTACCACCCAAGCAGGCCAAAAATCCTAATTTGCGAACAAACCATCCTTGTTCTATTTGCGGGGTCTATGGCCAGTACACACATGCTTGCCCACATTTGGAGCGAGCTTGGCAACTCTGGGCTGATGATGCCCATCTCCAAGGGCATGCGGCTTCTCAAGCGCCGCACAACCCCCCACCCCCTCAGCAGCAACCTTTGCTGCTGCAAAACCCCTTACCAACCCAAGGCGTAGTGAACACTCAGTCGTTGGCTCCCCCTCAAGGCAACGTGCCACCACAACAACAGATCACTTATGCTGCTCCTGATCAACCCATGTTCGACTCAGGTACTCACCACTTGTTGATGATGTCGTCCACTGATGTCAACCTCCAAACCCATCGGAACCAATATGGCTCCACCCCTGAAGCCCCTCTCGCCGACAAAAACACTAATGCTCATCCCATTGATCAGACGTTACGTATACCTCCAGCTCCACTCGATGGCGCCTCTAAAGCACCTCGTTTCCCACTTCACCGTATCAACAATAACCCCAATGCTCGCACTGCATCAAATTACAACATTGTAGATGACTTATCCCAATCTCTCGTAGCCATGTCCACGTTAGAAGTCTTAAAAAACTATCCTTCACAGCGCAAGACTTTGCTCTCTGCCATTGGTGCTATTGACCCAAATGATTCACAATTGATGGCCTTCGATTTTGACTAGTCCGAACCACGCCTGCCTTCCACTTTAGTGTTCCACGTTTCTGTTTCCATTCAGAATCTTGTCATCCATCGGTGCATTATCGATGAAGGTGCCTCTACATGCGTTATGTCCACATTCATTTGGAAGAAGTTGGGATCCCCTACTCTCCAGCAGTCCACCACTACGTTGCGAGCCTACGACGGTCGTTCAGCTCAACCCCAAGGTCTCCTAGCTAATGTCCCCGTCCAGTTGGCTGGAAAAACCGTGCTCATTAACATAGAGGTCATCAATGCCCAACTTGATTATAACCTCTTACTTGGTCGCAGCTACATGTATGCCATGCGGGCAGTTGCCTCATCTGTTTTTCGTACCATGATGTTCCCCCATGACAGATGGTGGTCAAGATCGACCAACTCACCTATTACGATCCCAATGCCCCCGCTGCACCCGCAAATGTTCTCCCCATGGTTGAACAACCAGTTTTTGGTGCCACTACTTCGTTTGTTTCATCTATGGGACCCAGACTTTACTCAGATCCGCTGATGACCTCAACATTCCAATCCATCCCCCCCCCGTCACCTGCGACCGAAGTATCTGACCTATGTACCCTCTCCCACAATACACAAACACCCAACAGTCAACTGCCCTTGTTACCCAAACCACCATTGGTACCTAGTCACATTGGTGTTACACCCATCCACACAATCCCCTTCCTATTCCCTCCCTCGGGAGTAGTAAGCGCCCCGGTTATGGCTACCCTCAACCTCCCTGGGTTAACCTTAGGATTACCCGTGTGGTATATTTCACCTCCCGTTCCCCCGCTGACACCAAATTTCATCCTCTAACCGGTGCAACCCATTGTCACTACTACTCAACCACCTCCCGGTGTCGCTACCCCTTCGTCATCTACGAATCCCCCTCCTCTTATCAAGCCCATTGGGGGTAGAGGCCCACAACCATACATTGTTGTACTCCCTCCCAAGGCAGTTAAACCCCCTCCCGTGTTTCGTGCTCCCCCCAAATGCTCGTTGTGTGATGAGTTAGGCCATCCAACTCATCAATGTCAACAATTACCTGCATTACAAGAACACATGCAAATGCTTGACGATGACCCCAACATCCCGGTTGTCGAACTAGATCCAACCCCTAAACCTCGTGATAAATCATTGCGTACCAACCACCCTTGTGCCATATGCGGTATTTACAGCCACTACTCACATCACTGTCCTGATCTACCAGATTACAAAGCAGCTCTCTACGAGATGAATAATTTGGACCTTGAGACGGCACCCCCCACAATTGAGGAGATCCACCCCCCGGTATCATCCCCATCCGGAGAGATTAATACCATTTATATGATCTCTTCGACTCTCACTCCCTCCTCAACCGATTTGACTACTCAAACTTTCCTCAATGATGAGGAGATTCTAGAGGCTCTCACTGCCCCGGATTATCCCTGGGATGACATGCATCATCATTCCCATTTCCTCCCAGAAGAATCCTCCTCTACCACAGCTACCCAATTCGTGGTTTAGTCAACCTATTTCCTTCCCACTAAAGTCAATTGGTTTAAGGATCCTATTCCTGCTCCTAATGCCTTTGAGGAAGGTAACATGGCCAACATCTCACCCGTCATCATCATCGATATCTCTGACCCACCTGGTGCTCTTGAAATCATTACCTTAGGAGCCTCCTGCAGTGAGCACGATATTGGAGAATACAAAAAACTTTTCCAAGAATTCGGTGATGTCTTTGCCTGGTCCTATACCGAAATGCCTGGTCTTGACCCCGCCATTATAGAACACCACATTGACACATGGACCGATGTACCCCCCATTCGTTAGAAACAATGCCCCATTCATCCTTCCAAGCTCCCCGCTGTTAAAGCCGAGGTAGAGAAACTTCACAAAGCAGGATTCATTTATCCTATTGCTTATACCACTTGGGTTTCAAATCCTGTTCGTGTTAACAAAAAGCAAGGCACCATTAGAGTATGCACTGACTTCCGCAATTTAAACCGAGCTTGTCCCAAGGACAGCTTCCCCACGCCATTTATTGACCAACTCATCGATGCGTGTGCGGGGCATGAAGTCCTCTCTTTCATGGACGGTTTTTCTGGATACAACTAGATTCAGATCTATAAGGAGGATCAGTACAAGACTGCCTTTACCACCCCATGGGGCACCTTTGCCTACCGCTTCATGCCTTTCGGCCTTAAAAATGATGGTGCCACCTTCCAGCGGGCCATGACCTATTGTTTTCACGACTTGGTCCATATCCTGCTAGTCTATCTTGATGACCTTACAGCTCATTCCCAGAAATGATAAGACCACCTTAAAGACCTCCGACAAGTTTTCTTGCGTTGTCGCAAATATCAAATCCTTGAACCCACACAAGTGTGTATTTAACGTTCTGGCAGGCCAGTTGTTGGGTTTCATTGTTTCCCAGAAAGGAATTACTGTTGATCCCCTGAAAGTCCAAGCCATCTTAGACCTTCCCTCTCCTCACACGCTTCGGCAACTCCAGAGTCTGTAGGGGTGATCCAATTTCCTTCGACGCTTCATTCCTGATTACACCACTAAAGTTCATGGTTTCTTACGCCTGCTTCGTACCCACATACCCTTTGTTTGCGATGAGCAAGCAGAAGCTGCATTCGAAGCCCTCGAGAAAGCTCTCACACAAGCCCCTTTGATCTCCCCTCCGGATTTCTCTCAGGACTTCATCCTTTATGTCTCGGCATCCGAACATGCCGTGTCTGGAGTCTTGGTTCAAGAAGACGTCTCTCACCAAGAGCATGTCATTTATTACAGCAGCCAGACCTTGTCTAGACCACCCCTACGTTACCCATACGAGGAGAGACTAGCCCTAGCTGTGGTCTTTTTCATCCAAAAATTGCGACACTACATTTTGCTCAGTCATACCACAGTTGTCACCAACTCCAACTCTATGGTCTATCTCCTAAACCGGTGGCTTTTGCAAGGTCATGTTGCTAAATGGGTCATTATCCTATAGGAATATGACCTCACTTTCTGCACCCCTAAGAGCACTAAATACCTCGCACTTTCCCAGCTCATCATCGATCTCCCCTCCCTTCTACCGTCCCCACAAATCTCCTATGAGTTACCCGACAATCACTTGTTCATCATCTCATCTAATGACCCCTGGTAAGGTGATATTTTGTTATACCTGCACACGCAGAAGTTCAGACCCAACATCAATCGTGATGGACGTCGTCGTATCCGTCACCAGGCCTCTCGATATCTCCTCTTAGGCGATGTCCTTTACCGGCGAGGGGTTGACACCATTCTCCATCGTTTCCTTACACATGAGGAAGCTGAACACATCCTCAATGAATGTCATAGCGGTGCCTATGGCGGCCATTTCTCTGGGATGGCCACCACCGAAAAGGTCATCCACGCCGGATATTTCTGGCCCACACTCTTTACTGACTGCATCACAGCAGTCAAACATTGCCATAATTGCCAACTTTTTTCCCCCAAGGCCCGGACACCACCTGCTCCGTTACACCCAGTCGTCACCGTTGGTACCTTTTGTAAGTGGGCCATTGACTTCATGGAGTGTAAACCCCTATCTTCCAATGACCATAAATACATCATTGTCACCATTGATTACTTCACCAAATGGGCCAAAGCCATGCCCACTTTCAATTGTATCGCTGACACTGCTGCCCGTTTCTTCTTTAACCATGTTATCACTTGATTCGGGGTTCCCAAACAGTTGGTCTCAGACCACGGTTCCCACTTTGAAGATTCTATTTGGCGCGAGTTATCCACCCTCCTCAAGTTCAAACTTCAGTATTCCTCTGCTTACTACCCCCAAGGGAACGGTCAAGTAGAGGCCATCAACAAAATCTTAAAAACCATCCTCCAACGCACTGTTGACCAGCATAAGTCCAATTGGCACCACATGTTGTTCCCTGCCTTATGGGCTTACCGCACATCCACCAAGACCGCCACTGGTTTTACCCCGTTTCATTTTGTTCACGGTGTAGAGTCTGTCCTCCCCATCGAGTGTCAGATACCTGCCTTACACATTGCCGTCGAGCTTCTCCCAGACACCTCCCCACTCGAGCAACGTCTGCTATCACTAGAACAAGCTGATGAAGACCGTCATGCCACTCTCCAGATGATTGAAGCCACTAAGAACTACTCCAAAGCTGGTTACGACAATCATGTACACCCTCGAACTTTCCATGAAGGGGACCTCGTCCTCGCCTATGACCAAGCCCATGACAAAACTGGTAAAGGAAAGTTTGAATCCATGTGGAAAGGCCCTTACATCGTGCAGACCTACCTCGGCAATGGGGCATACATTTTAACTGACTCCGAAGGTCACCCTTTGCGCAACCCCCGTAATGGGTTGTATCTTAAACACTTTTATCCCTAAATAAACCCGCGGCCCCATTGGTCCACATTGTACAGTTTGCTCTCTTTTTGTTTTTCACCTTTTTTACCACAATCTCACATTCATCATTTTTGCATGACCACAGATGGACCATCTTCCACCTCATTACATTGGATTCACTGATGGAGCAAGCCGCTGGTATCCTAACCTGGCTTCTGCAGCATGGGTCTTATAATCCCCTTCACATGAGCTGATTCACCTTGACGGAATATGTATAGGTGCTACTACCAATAACTAGGCGGAGTATGATGCTGTGATCGGTCTCCTGACTACTTCCCTCCAGATGGGCATATGTCACCTTCATGTGTTTCTTGACTCCCAGCTACTTGTCTCCCAGCTCAACAACTGCTACCAGGTGCGTGATCCCTGCGCACAAAAAAACTCAACCGATAGTTTGAATCCATAACATTCACCCATGTCCCAAGAGCTCAAAATAGTGTCATAGATCAAATGGCTAACAACATCCTAGATTGGCACATCAATCACACCATGTAAAACCTCCATCGTGCATCATCATCCCATAACATCTCATCAAAAATATATAAAAACCCAAAAATATTGCAAGGGGCATCCACGTGCCTATCATCACATAAAAATTTGCATCCATGTGCAATAAAAATAAAAACACATTCATATACAGGGGCATCCACATGTTTAATCCTACATACATAATGTTGCATCCATGTACAATACATCACATAAAATACACAAGGGGCATCCATGTTCCCAACATCCTATACTACTTGCATCCACGTGCAGTACAAACATATAACAAACCATAAGCACATACACGTGCGTACACTAAATCATCATCGTAAAAAGGTGCATCCATGTGCATATATATATATCAAAAAATGAATGTCAATATGCTACACATGTCCTGAGTACCCCCGTACTCAGCTATACAAAAAATATCTATACATCCCTATGCCTCATAGAATACATGTTGTAGCTACAAAATCGAGGGGGAGTCCCCTATACCCCCTAATGAGAGTCATACCTTGCATCCACCGCCTCCGAGTCCTCCCCTGGCTCCTCCTCTGGCAGCTCCTCATCCCCTGCGGGCTCGTGTGCCCGTCCCCTATCGGCTAAGATGGCCACCCAGATCGCGATCAACCAGAACTCCTATGGTGCCCTCAGACAGTCCTGGATCACCTCTGGATCCACATCCCACCACCCGTCATCCATCACTCCCACCAGCAACCGATCCAGCAGCATCCGTATGAAATCCAGAGTCCCCTCTGCATCCCGCCGACACACCTCCCCTCGGCCTGGTGAGGCTCGTACCGCCACATGCCCCCTGCGCGCTACATGCCCTGGAGGTGGTCTCGGGCCAACATCTGTAGATCACCCATCAGTCAGTAACAGTATATCAAAAAAATATCATACATAAAACTCGACATCCATAAAATGCGAGTAAAACCATATGTACCATCTGGTCCCCATGCCTGTCCTGGTGCCCGTGGTGCCTCTGGATCCCTGGTGTAGTCCATATCTCTGTATGGAAAGTCATCCAGTGTCAGCGACATCTATAGCCACTACAGGTACAGCTCCTGCGTGAAGTATCTACCAACCTCACCGCCACCCTGGCGGCTCATCATCTCCCCCCACCACACCATGCACGGCCCCCTCAGTCCTCCTACCCTGACCGGCACCCGCGGCCGCAGTGTTGGTACCCGCTCCATGAAGAAAGCACATAGAAAGGATACGTAACAGAATCCCTTGCCAGATTCCTTCACCGATGTCAACTGTCGCTACACACAGGTGAGGAACATCTAGCCCCACACATAGTAGACACCATCTAGTACGCGCTCCACTAGCCACATCTGGCCCCCGGACACCTTCTCAGGTGACTGGGACCCCAACACACGAACCACGCATGCCACAATGGCCTGTACTGATGGATCATGCAGGTCCACCACCCGGAGTGCATTCCTCTGCACCCTCGCCTCTGGAACACAGTACCGCTCTAGCATATCCTCCATATCTACATCCGCGGATACTCGTGGCTGCGTATCTGCCACTCTACCCAGACATGGCAACCCCGTCAAGAAGTATACATCTACAAGGGTGAGATCCACCCTCTCCTCCTGCACCCTGAATGCCTAAATGTCAAGCTCTCAAAAGCTCACTAATCTGTTCAGCAGCAACGCTGCTGACCGCATCATAGGTACCTGGGTGAACTTCAACAGTCCGCACAATCCCAACACCGACCGCACATGTCAATCCTCCCGGATGACATCCACTATCTCATCGGGGACCTCCCTCTCTCACCAAAGCACTAGCGGCATCCTGTCAATAACACAAGGAAAACTCATCAGACTCATGTCAAAGAAGTAACCCTGCCCCACCTCCCCCACGGGAAACCCTAATAGCTCACTCCCAATCACGGCTTTAGGACTCCTAGCCGCGGTTTCCGACCGCAGCTGTCAGGGCTACAGTCGCGGTCCCAAACCGCGCCTGTAGGAGATGAACTCGCGGTACTGAACCGCGTGTTCAGCCTCGAAATTCGCAGTACCAGACTGTGTATTCCGACCCGAACATCGCAGTCCCCAGCCGCGTCATATACCCTAGAACATGCGATCCCCAGCCGTGGTTCCACCCCACAAACCCGTGGTCCAGCCACGTGGACTGTACAATAAAATCCCCTGAGAAAGACCCCCTACCCCGAACCCAAAGAAAATGCAGGTATGAGTTTGTGGGAATACCTGTAACTCCCGGATCTGAAAACGGTCGATCGGATCATCCAGAAATACCACCTCAGCTCTGGTCCACTCTGATCACTAGTCAAAGTCAACAAGTCCAAATGACACTTGTCATGTTGGACCCATTCACTATTTATAGTCCGTTGACTTTTTCTTGTTTTGGCCATTCTGAACCCATACAGAGTCCATTTTTCGAACCGTTTCCACCACTGGAATCAACACGACGAGACCGTCATGATGGTCCACTTGTTTTCTTATTTTTTCCACATCACTTTTTGATCATTTTTTAGACACCACTAGTCACCTCGATTTGCATGCCACTTCGGCTGCTCTCCATTTTTGATATCTTTGATATCATCGGATTCATTTTTCCAAGCCCGTGATGATGCTTGAGATCATTTCTCGCTCTCACTCCCATATTTTTTGAGTATTTTTTCCACAACGCCCCCCGTCGCCTCGGTTTGCGTGCCACATCGACCGTTATCCATTTTTGACACTTTTTATATCATCAGATTCATTTTTCCGAGCTCGTGATGATGCTTGAGATCATTTCTCGCTCTCACTTGGTACAGTTCAAACATTGTGTCCCAACACCTTGCTTCCTCGGTTTGCGTGCCACATCGACCGCCATCGGATTGTTCCACTTTTTTACATGAGCCATTCACTCCTGTCATACTGCAATTATTTCATTATTTTTCCACCATTCATTATCCTGCAAGGAGGCCCACCAGTGTTCCCCCCTACCCTTGTTCTTGGTCATCATAAATGTTCCTTGATTGAGCACTTCCTCTTTGCTTGGCCATTCCTTTTTTTCGGTATAATTTTATCCCTTTTTCGAGCCGGACAAGTCCTTTATGAAAAAGGCACTTAGGGAGTTTCTGTTAAGCTCTTTTTTGACTCATAAAACAATGAAAAGATCGCCGAGCAATCTTGCTTTCTTTTCATGCTCGTTAAAGTACCTGAAAAGGTGTCTATCTGGTATAAGTTTACCCCTTTTCCGGACCTGGTAGACTAATTACGAAAAATGAATACTCTAGTCACACCGGCTAGAAGAGTTCTTCATTGCATCCTTTTATGCTTCTTTGGGCCTTGGAGACTAACACACGAAAAAGAAACCCCCTGGAGTCTTCGTATCGCTTTCAGAATCTCTAAAATTGAAAGCAACCACGAGCATGAACTGTCCTGGGCTCGTACAAATCCACACGACAGTACCATTCCATTATTTCAGAGTCTTTTTATCGCTTTCAGACTCCTTAAAATTGAAAGTAATCACGAGCATGAACTGTCCTGGGGTCGTATAAATCCACCCGACAGTACCATTTTTCACCCACTTCTTCTAGTTCCTTAACCCATGAAAAAGTATCCCCGTGCCTCTTGGCACTAGGATCAATCATCTTGGTAGCACCCCCAATCAGGTCGCCTTTGTTCAGAGTATTCTGCGTTCTCCTATCATTTTACACCAGCTTGAGTATCCCTCATCCCAGTCACTATCCTCGATCCATTACAGCTATGATCCCTTTCAACTCAGTCAGTTTCATATGCTGCCAGATCATCCCCGCCATCATACTCTGAACAAAGGAAGTTTGAGTCCACCCACTCTACTTGCCCAGTTATCCCCCACAGTTTGTCAGTCCTACCATCAGTACTCTCACACTTCGGTTCTCCACCTTGCGCTCCTGTCAAGGAAACATCATTGCCTTGATAGTTGTAGGTCTCCCTCTGTCGACGATAACCCCTCTATTCCAGAGGATAGACCCAAAGGTCCCTGCGCCTTGGACCCATCACCATCTATGGTGAGTTCCTACGGAGCATTTTGATAGGAGTCATCATTGCCTCTCCGAGTGGTTGTTTCGCACATGCTCGACTTCAACACCTTGATCGCATCGTTCAGAATCGCGCAGGGTTTATATCCCTTCGGTTGTTGGTCAAAGACCCCGGATTTCCCTCGACTCTAGCACATCGATGAGTCACTTCGGAACACCTAGTTATATGTTCCCGCGGATGTCCAGGTTGCGTTGGCGATTATATTCGGAAGCCATCTAGTTATATGCTTCCTTGAGTACCCAATTTAGTTCCAGTTCAGTGTACCATTGAGCGTATGACTCCCTGTCACTATGATCCAGCAGCTCATCAGTTCCTCTGGTACCCCACTTAGTAGCATTGTTGTTATTCCAGAGTATCAGTTCTTCAGCTCAGACATGGTCAGCCCAGCAGTATGTCCCCGATTGGTGTCCCCTCTGGACCCTTATGATGTACACAGTGGTTTTCTATGTATCCTACAGGTCCCCCTTTTTGGGCCTCACAGTTATTTTTTATGTATCTTGATACGAGCATGGATATGCTCGCCTCGTCCATATACTGAGATTATTCCTCATTCATTATTTGAGGTCATGTATATGTCAGGTCCCCATATTTTGGACCCCATTGTTATTATTGTTCTATATCTTGATACGAGCATGGGAATGCCCGCCTCGTCCATATGATCAGATGATTCCTCATCCCTTATTGAGGTTATGTACTTTTAGTTTTTGCAGTTTGTTCGGGACCGTTGTTCTGAGCTCCAGTTTGTTTCTTCTCTTCTCCACACCCCAGGAAAACCATACAGGACTTATGATGTCTATCGACCATACGATGAGCTCCTGCCCTCACACATCAGGGGACAATCTGTTAACACCCAAAAAGTGCTCACTACCTCATCTACCCATTACATGACTCATTTGTCCATATTTCCTACCATATTTACCTTCAGAACCCTAAAATCCCATTAAAAAGCCTCCAAAAGGCCTAAAAAGCCTCCAAAAGGCCACAAAACCATCAAAAAAGCCTCCAAAAGGCTAAAAGACCCCATTTTTCCCCCAAAATTATCCAAAATTCCTCCAAAATAGCAAAAACCCTCTAAAAAGGGAATAAAAAATAAAAAAAAATGAAGAGAAAGAGGAAAAAGGAGGAAAAAGCCCTATATAGCTGACCTAAACCATATGGTTCCCAAAACCATGGGCCAGCACTCCACCACCAAAAACCTATAAATAGGTGATGGAGACCCCTCATTTCACATCCACAATCAAATACACCCTTACTCTGCCAAAATCACTCTCGAAACCCTAGTTCACCCTTGAGCTACTTTGACCATTGAGTGCCCCTTTTGGCTCATTTCCACCATTTGGAGAAAGAGAAGGAGCAAAGTTGGATTTTGGAGCAACCCTCTTGGACCATTGCAAGAACTTCACCAACCTCTACACTTGAGGTAAAATTTTAATACAAAAAACCATTTCTATTTCTTGTCTTTTATGTTTCATGCACATGTTTAGAATAATTTCCATTTTAATGTATTGTCTTTTATTTATTGTTTATTGAATTGCTACTAAGGAGTCTATTCTCCTTAGTAGGTGCTCATTTGCACAAGTTGGGGTGAAAACCCTAGCTACAATAAGCACGGTGTGGAACTATAGGGTTGGCTAGTCTACGATATTCCTAAATTGTTCAGGTGGTGGCATCCCATGGTTCTGGTTTCCAGATGGATGGTTACGATCCCTTGGTGGACTACTCGCGAGATGAGCTATCAAAAGAACACATATCCCCCCCAAATCATTGGCACATTAGTATATATCATCACATACACTTGGGATGATGTCTCAGGTTGTCCTCATGATCCTCTCCTTAATGTTCATGTCAATTGGAAGGAGGTGAATCTGTGTGATGAGTCCTCTACTTGATCTTGTCAAGATCTAGAGGGAGGTGGAAGTGGAAAGTTTGAGGGATCATCAACATTGGATCCTCCATTGTTGGTTAGCGAAAAAAATAACCCTAAATGCGACCAGAGTTTAGTGCCAAAGGAAAATCTATCTACTTCACTCAAACCAAACCCTATCTAGTTCTCTGATTCACTCTTTGGTGATTACGATAGGGAACATGTTATCCTTGTGAGGGTTTCATAAGACCGGATCTTGATCTATCATTATTGTAGGGGGAGGTAAGAAGTTCCATCTCTAGGTATTCTTTTAGAAAGAAGCGTGAATTAGTATTGCGCAGAGGAGGGGGAGTGTTTCATGTAATGCTCTTAACTATGAGGATTTTATAGGAAAATAATTTAAAGTATTACAGAAAACAATTGCTTTCCCAGGTTTGCTTGCTTACTATTGCTTGAAAGGGAAATTATGCCCAGGGGCAA
This sequence comes from Larix kaempferi, assembly GCA_027924585.1. Lineage (NCBI taxonomy): Eukaryota > Viridiplantae > Streptophyta > Pinopsida > Pinales > Pinaceae > Larix > Larix kaempferi. Next base: position 7,841,847 of record BSBM01001102.1, read on the forward strand.
AGGCCTGTTGCAATTCCATCCCACAAACTCATACCCAAAATGCCCAAGATGGCTACCTTCATCCAAATTTATGCACAACATCACGGTTCATCACCCTCACCATTTTTGTTCAATAGTTCCCATAATATCTAATGAGGCCTGTTATGACTTCACGATTTACCCCATGCAAATTGGGGGGTAGCAAGTTCAAAACCCCCTGAGAGGATTCCAATGAGGCTAGGTGCAAATACTGACTCCTCAGTGACTTTGAAAACATAAAAATTCCCCTCATAGTGTGGCGGCTTAGCCAAAGAGGATATTCCTATAAGAAATATTTCTCAAAACAGATAAAAAAGATTGAATAATGGAGTAAGGATAAATGCTTAAGCCATTCTACAATCCATAGTTGTGGAATGGATACAACTATGGATGAAAAAAATTAAAAAATCTACCCAATATTCACACACAATCACTCAGTTATTTTTTCAAACACATTAGGTACCCCTGATATCAAGCATATACAGAATACAAAAAAATGTTGTGCATTTGCTCATGATTCTCCTCAACTATGGATTCTCCTTCTCCAACACTTGATTCTCCTTCTCCAATTGTTGGGCTACATTCCTTTGTTGTTGATTTTACTCCTAGACCATGTGATCAAATGTGATAAAATGTGATCAATAGGTGGGGTTGTGTATAGTAAGGTAATTACTTACCTAATCTTGGAATAGGTATTTCTGTTAAATTTTCTAAATTTACTTCAATCTGATCTAGGATCTTAACTGAGAGAACAACATGTACAGCATATCTACAGCATATCAATCATGGAGACAATAATGCAAGCACACAAGAGACATAAAGATTTACTTGGGGAAAACCATAAAGGTGAAAAACCCCAATAACTTCCTCAGAGATAGATAGAGCAATGATACAACCAACCAAGAGAGATATCCATAACCTAGCAGCAGATCCTCCTCCTCCATAAGTGCGCCACTCCTCCTTGAGTGCATGTGTGAGAAGTGAGTGAGTAAATAGAGTGCCTCCCGCACTCTATTTATACTTGACTTGACTTGCCTTTTTACCTAACTCATGTAGGCTCGAACTTAACCACATAACATAATGCTGAGTGGGCCGACCCCCAATAGGGTGGTCTAATAACCCTTTGACCCACATGGCCGACCCCCAATAGGGTGGTCTAATAACCCTTTGACCCACATGACTTATACAGGGCCGACCCCAAATAAGGTGGTCTAATAACCCATCAAGTATAAGTTACGACACTTACAATATAAATGAAGACACTTGCTTATAGAGGAATAATACCATCTCTATAGGAATACAATATACATATATGTGAAATACATTCCGAAGTTACATATACATCAACACTCCCTCTTAACTAGGAAGGTATTTCTCAGCACAGTTCTTCTAGCACAAGTCATCTTCTCTGGATCATCGTCACTAGATAATCGTCATCGAGTCATCTTCATCGTCACTGCTGCTGCTATCTCAATCAATCTCTGAATCTACTCATCATAGGAAGTTCTACAGAGCCAGCCCTTTTTCATACTAGATGTAGGCCCACCACCTGCAGGTCTTCGTCATCACTGGCCATACTGTGGAATCCTCAGGACTTATTACGTGCATCACAAAACCTGGCTGCAGCATCCCAGGCTGTTACGAGCACACAGCTCTACCTGTAGGATCTCCCAGGAGCACATTACATGTGACCCATCACAAAACCTGGCTGAAGCATCCCAGGCTGTTACGAGCACGCGGCTCTACCTGTCGGATCTCCCATGAGCACATTACATGTGATCTCACCACAAAACCTGGCTGAAGCATCTGAGGCCTTTTTCATCCTGTCCAGATCTCCCAGGAGCAAATTACATGTGGTCATGGCAAAACCTGGCTGAAGCATCTAAGGCCTTTTTCATCCTGTCCAGATCTCCCAGGAGCAAATTACATGCCATAGGACAAAACCTCGCAAGAGCATCTGCCAGATATCCCAGGGCACCGAATTACATGCCATAGGCAAAACCTCGAAAGACTATCTGCAGATCTCCCAGGGCACAAATTACATGTCCTCCCAAGCAAAACCTCGCAAGAGCATTTGCTAGATGTCCCAGGGCACCGAATTACATGCCATAGGCAAAACCTCGAAAGACCATCTGCAAATCTCCCAGGGCACAAATTACATGCTTTCCTGCACAACCTGATCCACGGCCACAAAGTATCATCTGATACTCATCAAACATCATCCTGATGTACTCATGATCATCCTGATCATCATCACTGCAACATCCTGCTGCATGTCATCTGGAGAAGCTCATCATCCATGATCATCCTGATCATACAATGCATCCGTCTGATGCACACCAAGTATCCACCTGATACATACATACATACATGATCTACACAATGTATCCATCAGCATACATGATCTATCTGATCATACAACGATACATGATCCACACAATGTATCCATCAACATACATGATCTACCTGATCATACAAAGATACATGATCCACACAATGTATCCATCGGCATACATGATCTACCTGATCATACAAAGATACATGATCCACACAATGTATCCATCAGCATCCAACATGATGCGTACATACATAAATGATCCAGCTGATCATATCCAGCATCCAACATGATGCATACACAAAATACATACACATGATCCAACCGATCATATCCAAGCAGAAACCAGAACATCATCCTGATGCTCATCATCCAGCGCTTACATCCACAGCCATGTGAAGGACCCCCCTTCCAACATGCTTGAAATGGCTTCAGCAAATGTGTCCATCACTTCGTCCTCGAAGTATCCTCGATCTGAAGCACGCCAAGCCTCTCTCTGAAGTACTCGAACTTCACCCTGGCTAGTGGCTTCGTCAGCACATCTGCAATCTGCTCATCCGTCGCAACATACAGGAGCTTCAAAGCTCCTCTCTGCACCATATCCCTGATATAGTGATATTTGATCTCTATGTGTTTCGACCTGTCATGAAACACCGGGTTCTCGGACAGCTTTACACAACTCTGGTTATCACAGAAGATACCAGTAGCCTCCAACGGGAGATCAAATAACTCAGACAGTAGCATCCGTAGCCATACTGCCTCACAACTAGCTGAACAGGCTGCAACATACTCTGCCTCACCTGTACTCAATTCCACGCAGGACTGCTTCCTGCTAAACCATGAGATCACACTGGATCCCATACTGAAGCAACACCCAGATGTGCTCTTCCTGTCTGCAGCACTGCCAGCCCAATCTGAATCAACATAACCCTACAGGTTAAACTTTTTATTCACCTCATACTTGAGCCCATAATCCACTGTACCCTTCAGGTACCTCAGAACATGCTTTACAGCAACCAGGTGAACACTCCTCGGATCCGTCAGGAACTGGCTCAATGTCTTCACAGCAAAGCAAATGTCTGGTCTCGTGTTCGTCAGGTACATCAAGGACCCAATCATCTGACGATACATAGAGACATCAACCAGCTCAGATGAAGCATCACATAGAAGCTTCAGATTCGATGCCATAGGTGTGGACATGGCCTTGCAATCCATCATCCCGAACCTCTTCAGGATCTCTACTGCATACTTCCCTTGTCCAAGGAAGATTCCTTCTGCACTCTGCCACACCTCCATGCCAAAAACAAATAGTGCATCATCCCCAAGTTCTTCATCTCGAACTCGGTAGTAAGCTTCCGCTGCGTGTCGGCAATCAATCTATCTTCACCATACCAAGTTCTGCACATATATGATTTCCTATCATGTGTCTCAGAACCAAGTGGCTGCTCCACATACACTTCTTCTTCAACTACACCATTCAAGGAAGCTGTCTTGAATCCATCTGGTGTATCTTCTATTTCATCACTTTTATATTTCTCTATGCTTCCATCTGCAACATGCTTGATCTGATAGTTCCATTTGGAAGTCACAATAGACTTCCCTTCAGCTCTTGGGACCGCATCCCAAACATCATTCTTCATGATCGACGGATCATGGCATTCTTCCTGTATCCTGGGAACTTCAATATCGTCAATAGATAATTTTGTTGCTGAACAAATGTTGTAGTTCTTCTTTTGTAGGAGATCGCATATGATCTTTCCTACACAACAAGTTAAATTGCATGATTAGAAACATCTCATAATTTTCAGAACAAATTCTTACACATAAAGAAATATGTCATACAGTCATGCAATTATCTTAGCCAATGCTTCAATACAACATTTATCCATATTCCGTAACTTTCTAGATGCCTTCCAATCTCTACCAGAACATTGTTCAGAGTGTGCACAACTCCCAACATGTCAGCAAAGAGGTTTTATTCTAGATAAGTAGCAATGGAATGTTGTACAGTGCCATAGGCCACTTACCCATGTATATTAGTAGTATACTGTTCATTAATGCAACTATTGTAATATGCACAATACATATCCTAAGTCTAGGAACATGAGCATATACATCATTGGACAATTTTATTTAAACAGACAAATATGTAAGAAATTAAAATACTTATCTTTGTTTGTTCGTTGGGTGGACTCCCTTTGAGTCTTTGCTTCCTTACAGGAGTTGCTGGAGTCCTAATCTGAAGTAGCTTCTTCTACACCTTGTTGTGGAAAGATGGTCAACTCCCTCTGAATATCTGCATCCTTGCAGAAACTACTGAAGTGTGTTCCTTTGCTTTCTTGCAGGAACAACTGGAGTGTGCTCCCTCTTGATCTTTGCTTCTTGGATTACCTGTTCTTGAACTCATATTCATCCTTGGTCCCTATGCATGCTTATTAGTATCATGATTGTGTTATCCTTGAGATCTCATATAAAATCATACATTCATTAGTATACTATTAAAACACAATAATCTCAAGCATGTATAATCATGATCATTTCAAACAGAAAATAATAAGCATTAGCATTCAAGGTTTATGTAGTATTCTTATGGTTAGGCAAATCATAAGAAGCATAACATGTCTAAACCTATAATTACTCAAACCTATGACTCTTCGGGTTAGTTGAATCATCAAACAAGATAAGAGATATAATATGCATAAAACCTGTGATTATTCAAACCTATACCTTCATGATTCTTCTGGTTAGTCATATCATCAATTATGGTAAGAAACATAATATGCATACAACCATGATTATTCAAACCTATGACTTCATGAATAATCATTATTAACAGTAGTATAAAATCCTAACCCAAGGTAGGATTCTATCTTGATATAGGAAAAACATACCTGAGCTAGTTATGTCTAACATACTCACATGATGTCTTCTTGTTCTTCTTCAATGACTTGTGCTAGTAACCTGTATATCTCATAGGTTAACTATTACAAAACCAAGTTATACATACCTCATAAATGGATCTTCTATGAGATCCATGACAATGGATGAATCTTTGTCCTCATGTTATCATGATCATATGTTCTTGGACCAGAACATGATTTGTCTTTCTTTGTGTACCTTTCATGTTAGTAGACAACATAAAACTCATACAACACCATAATGCATTAGTACAATCATAAGTGTCAACACCCTAACCAATGAATATCTTCTATCATGCATTCATAATTTTGTTAAGGTGATACGACAAATCTAAAATCAAGATTGTACTAACCGTAATAACATAAAGACAAACATACCATAAACTTAATCATGAATAAATATCGAAACATACCTCGATGAGTCATACATGTCGAGATCGCTTGTAATATTCTTTAGCCTCATCTCCCTCTGAAATAGGAACTTCTTCACTTATGTAGGTGACCAATCCATCTTCTTCTAGGATTAACCCAATCCACTTGATTTAAAGAACTGGAACTGGAGCTAGATATGGGTTTGTCAAAGAAACCCCAAAAATTCAAACTTTGAATTTCAAACTTCCGAAAGGATAGAAATATGCGCCTTGATGAGCTGATCAAGTTGGTATATTTAGAATTTGAAAACTGCAAAGTTTCACTCCTCAATTTTTCCTTTGAAACTTTCAGATTCACTGAACGTGACCTTGAACTGGGGTTTGATGAATCCCACTCTTCTTCCCAATCAAAAGGTTTGATCCAAAGCTCTAAGATTCTATTTTTCTGAGGAGCTTCCAGCCATTGTCACAGATTTCAAAAATTCCCATTTTTACAGAAGCCCTAATTTTCCACTTTTCTGATCAAAGTCCCGAACTAGGGTCTAATCAAGCCCGGCCTTCTGCCCAACCAAAAATTCTGATATTGGTCTCTAAATTTCTATTTTGATGAGTAGCATTCAGCCGTGGTCTTCGATTACAAAAATTTCAACTTTCTCCAAAGCCCTAAATTCCGGAAGCCATGAATGAAGGTACTCAAAAATAATTTTGTTTTGACAGAAATATGTACCTGATTGTTTCTGGTGTAACTCCAAACTTTTCAATCCACAGGGCCTGAAAACATTTCCTGAGATAGCCTGACCTGTTATCTTTCCATCCTGATAGGTCTGACCTCAATTGGATTCTCTGAGAGAGAGTTATGTCAAATGTCGCAACGTGACCTGTTTTGGGATAAAACAGAAGAGCGAACTTGTATGGCGTGCCACGTGTCACTTTTTGAACTTCAGCCTCTGAAAACATTTCCTGAGATATCTCGTCCTGTTATCTTTCCATCCTGACAGGTCTGGCCTCAATTGGACTCTCTGAGAGAGATTTATGCCAAGTGTCGCAACATGACCTGTTTATGGGATAATACAGGAGAGCAAACTTGTACGGAATTCCACGTGTCACTGGTTCAACTTCGGCCTCTGAAAACGTTTTCTGCGATAGTACAGACTGTGTACTACCTGTCACTTTTTACGAAATTTCATTTGGATCTTCCTAGCCCAAGATATGACCGTTTTCCCAAGGTCACCTAATTTTGACTCAGATCTGGAAGAGGCAGAAACCCTATATTGTACAGATCATAAATCACAAAGTACAATGAATTAGAGGTTTTCCTTTGGACACAAGGTACCTGGAGATTTACTCTTCGTCCTGTAACAATTTCAGATCTGAAAACATTGCCAAAACGGATTTATAGCGAAAGTGCTACGATGACTGGTTTTTGCTATATCAAGCCCTAGCATCGTAAGTGCAACAAGTGTCATACATGCCATATCATGCCTTCTTTCAGGCTAGCTCTGATACCATGTTAAATTTTCTAAATTTACTTCAATCTGATCTAGGATCTTAACTGAGAGAACAACATGTACAACATATCTACAGCATATCAATCATGGAGACAATAATGCAAGCACACAAGAGACACAAAGATTTACTTGGGGAAAACCATAAAGGTGAAAAACCCCAATAACTTCCTCAGAGATAGATAGAGCAATGATACAACCAACCAAGAGAGATATCCATAACCTAGCAGCAGATCCTCCTCCTCCATAAGTGCGCCACTCCTCCTTGAGTGCATGTGTGAGAAGTGAGTGAGTAAATAGAGTGCCTCCCGCACTCTATTTATACTTGACTTGACTTGCCTTTTTACCTAACTCATGTAGGCTCGAACTTAACCACATAACATAATGCTGAGTGGGCCGACCCCCAATAGGGTGGTCTAATAACCCTTTGACCCACATGGCCGACCCCCAATAGGGTGGTCTAATAACCCTTTGACCCACATGACTTATACAGGGCCGACCCCAAATAAGGTGGTCTAATAACCCATCAAGTATAAGTTACGACACTTACAATATAAATGACGACACTTCCTTATAGAGGAATAATACCATCTCTATAGGAATACAATATACATATATGTGAAATACATTCCGAAGTTACATATACATCAACAATTTCAAGACCAAATCCCTAGGGTGTGTACTAGAAGGGTTCGATAAACCATAGCAGGATACCTTTTATAGAGTCAAAGCAAGGGTCATTTCGATATCATTAGCAATGGAAATCAAATTGGATTTTAGTTTAAAATAAAATAATTTTCTTGTGATCTATTCCAATCTAGATTATTTCCTTACTTAGAATCCAACAAAAAAAGATAGAATCAACATACACAAAACATTCATACACAAGATAACAATATTTTCGTCATGGGGAATAAACTCCAATATATTCTTCAATATAAGATAAGTTGAGTAGTAATTGTTTAAAAATGAAATCATGTGTCGCTTTTATGATTCCACTTCTATAGTATTGCATATTAAATGCCTTAGACTTCTAAATTTCTCTTGGATGAATTTCTTAGCTATACATTGTTTTTCAATTGAGAATCTAGCTTGCCTACTACAACTTTCAACTCATAGGTGACGTTTCACAATGTCTACCAATTCTAGTTTATGCAGCAAACTCTTTGTAGGTCATGATCCTTAAATCAACTTTTGTTGTTTGATTGTCCGTTCACAAACTTGGCTTATACCTTCCTTCGCTAATTCCTCCATGGATTCCACAAGCTAATCAAAGGAATATTGGTCTAGCTCACATAGTCTCACATACAATGATTAATAAATTACTCCTGTAGCTGATATACAGTACTAAAAGTGAATTTAGTAGTGGAAACAAATAATTTACAATAGACTGTCCTAAAAGATCATGCACAATAAATTATATCATGTAGTAAAGAGCATTTAGACACATAATGTTTGGTCAACCATGACTCTGGAAAAACCCCAGACCTTGAGGAAAACTAGTAAGAGGGAGATTTATTTATCTTCTTGAATAAAGATTACAACAAAAAGAATTAACTTCAGAAGTTCGTACAGACATTACACTCAGTCACAGAGCCAATTCAATCTTGAAAGCAGTGCCTACTTCAACCCATTAGAGTGCCTTCTTAAACTTGTGAGCCTAGGCCTCATGCATGCACTATTGGGCCAAGAGTGATCATGAGATTGTTGTAGCATTCTATGAATGTTTGCTAACTATTTATCTTATTCGGTGGAGTGTAGGTACAACCGAATAGTTATCTGTTGGATCTGTCATCCTTGAGTGAGGAAAGATCAACAAGACTAGAGGAAAGTGAAACATCTAGTAGGCCCAAAAGAGTGACATCAACTAGATGTCAAAAGATTAGAAGTAAATTCAATAAATGAATGGAAGTTTTTCTCGTTGAAGGAGGTTCATGCTCTTATGATGATGAGACCATAGGCGACATCGATGTGCCCTTGAGGTACAAACATTTAATCAAACAATGGGTACCGAAGGATCTTCCTCCTCTAAACATAGATTTTTGCATGAACGAGAGGATATTTTGGATTGCACCTTCGTCACTACACGGTTTGGGGTTGTTTTGCATGGATGGCATAAAGGTGGGTTACGATAGATGTATCGAATTGATGGAGTATGTCGGACCCTGCTACAATTACAGATATTGGATGCAGTTGGTCCAATATACACGCAGTATGCGTAGATACAGATTGTCCGCAAATTATTTAGAGTTAAAAAACAATAATCAAAGTAAATGAGTGAGTATGTACATTGACGAAAGGCCCAAAGCATCAGGTAATATTGCGGGGTTTATAAACAGCACACAACCCAGGTCTACAAATAAACAACCCAATTGCATATTTGAGGGGCGTGAAGGAAACCATGTTTTTTGTCTACTCTATAAAATCAATAGCATCAGGGGAAGAGTTGTTGATCAGTTACAATTTGAATCGGATAGATACATATGTAGATACTTTGAGAGTGGTACATATAACATTTCACCAAACCTGTAATCAATGAATATAGTATCTTTCGTTTTTGTTTATGTTGTTAATTTCGCAATATGTTTTCCATTAATTTTTTTTAAAATATGTTTTTGAATAAGATTTTCCCCGTGTATTGGTTTCAGTTCGAAATTAATGTTTTCAATTACTTTGTTGTAGTCAGCTGATCGGGGCAAGTCCTTAATGGAGCCTCGGAGGCCAACAACCCCCTACAGACGACAGGTATATATACCACATTTTTACTTATCTGCTTCTTTCGAAAGTACATTCGTTTAATTATGATATCAACGTGGTCAATATGTTATTTGTAGGTTGAAGATCGAGGCAAGAGCTCCATGACGGGTGATAGGATAGATGCATCGACTACGCCACAGCAGGTATACCCCATTGTAAAGTTTCGAAATTGAATATAAAACTTATGATTTTAATTAAGATTTTATCAATGTATTGGATGTTTCACTTAGAAATTAATGTTTTCAATTCTTGTGTTGCAGTCATCTAATGGGGGAAGGCCCCCAATGGATCATAGTGTTAGCATGCCACACTCATCGGGTCATGAGTAGGTATATAGCACGTTGTGAATTTCAGAAACTGTATTTAAGCATTATGTTTTCTAATTATATTAATGTTTTCTATTTTTATGTCGGATGATACTTATCTATCGACACAGAATCCGAGGCATATGGATTTGGGTAACATTGCCAACGATATTGACCTCTTGAATTCAAAGAATATCCAGGAGGCAGTTGAGAAAGGAAAAGAAAAATTAAATGATGAGGTCATTTGTCTGCTACTATCTCATCCACAAATGGATGAGACTAAAGCAAAGATATATCTTCTATTGCTTAGAGTACAGTGCTTGGATGTAAGATGCAAACTCTTTAATTATAAGTTAATTTCAAATGCATTTTTTTTTCCTATTCGTATATGAGTAACTAAACTATTCTTTGCTTCTACAGGAATTTTTTTTCCCCGGTACTACTGGTGAGGGGCATGCTGGCACCACTGAGTATGAAACCCCCACTACCACTGATCATGTATCTTTGTCGTCTGGCCAGTTGGGAACGCAAATTGAGGCAACCGAGACATAACATGAGAGTACTACACCCTCTGGTGGTCCAAGCATGATAGGTCGTGCTGACCAGGATCAGGGGGTACATGAAGAAGAGTATGACAGTGATACTGCCCTCGATGCATTTCCTGGATCTTTCCGTGTCACTAGCACGGGAACAGTTGAGACTACTTTTTTGGTGGATGAAAATATCGTCCCCTATAATATGAGTAAGATTCCAGGTACTATTTACAAAATGTTTTAACTATTTATTATAATTTTATTGGAATGTAATTATGAATCATTCTTTTTACACTAATTAACACATACTCGTTTATGCAGGAAATGATGTCTTTTACAGACATCTAAATGATTGGTCTTTAGAACTATTTGGGCCCACCATCTACACATGGTGGAACCGAAAATGTAAAGTTTTGAAAGATGACCTTATTGCTCGCATGGTTGGGTTTTTTGGTGCTAAAACCTTCAACCATTAAAAGGTCCTCGAAAAAGCTGTCCAACATTTACACATTGAAAGGGATCAATATAGGAACAACTTAGCAAAGCATCCAAAGTATGAGCGCCCTCCGATGATTCCAACAAAGGAGTGGAAAGCCTTCGTGGATGATGGAAGGGAGATCGCTATGGGTAAAGAGGGCAAGCTAGCACCAGGCGCAAAAAGGTATGCAATACTTTCAGCAATGCAATTATATCATCATTACACTTTATTTCCCATTATTTTGCAAGGTCTAATGTACTTAAACTTACTTTTATAGGCTACCAGATACCTCTAAGGCCACCCAGGCAAGAGTAGAGAAACATGGGAAACACAAGCTTGGGCCTGGTGGATATTCAAATTTAGTAGCACAATTCGTAAGTATCAATAATTATTTTATTGTATAAAAATTATTATAGATTGCATTTAAAATTGTTTTCATGACGATATAACAACAACAATGATGATATAATTGAAAATTACAGGACGAAAAATTCAAAGAAGTGCCCACGGAGGAAGACCTAAGGATTGGCTACCAATGCAGGTTTTTAGGTGTTGTTGAACATCGAACAAGCAAAAGTGCTAGCCAAATAGAGTCTTCCGTTAATCCATCCTGTGCACAGGTAACTACAATAAACAAATTCTATTTAAGATTAATTCATTGTGTTCTCTATTCTTTAATAAACTAGTCCATAAAATATTGAGTATCTTTGTGTTAAGCCGCCCAACGAAAGTAGACAAATTACGGAGGATGGAGGAGAATGAAATATTGAAGTTGAAGTTGAGTGACATCCAGGTAATTAACGTATTCCTCTATTAAAAAAAACCTATTCTGGATTAAAGTCTCAAATATTAAATTGCAAATACTATAGTGTTGTAAGTGTTGATGTTTTAATGCAGAGGGTCCTCATGTACAACTTGAGGTAGCAGCAGAAGAAGAGCAAACGCATGATATTCATGTGGCCCAGTTGCCAGGCAAAAATTACCGCTCTAATGTTTTTTTCTTAATGAAGGACTTATAATAAAATAATAAAAACACGTCAATTAATTAATATTTCTTCATTTTTCCAGTAGATCCAGGCACCTTACAGTAGACGCGTACATGTCATGAGCACACGACGTGACAAACAAGATCACGGGAAGCTACAGAGGGAATAAGAAACATAAAAGAAGTTGTAGAAGAGGATGTCACTCTTAGAGAATATGTGGACAGAAAAAAGCGTAAAAAAAAGTAGTGATTGTAATAAGTACACAATTACATTATTTTTGTATTCATTGTCCTCGGATATTATTTTTGATATTATCGAGTAATGTCTTCAACTATTTATTTTCATACATGTGAATGAATGAATGAGTTAATGAATGAATTCTATAAACTAATTAATGATTGAATGCACGTCATTCCTTTAAGACAAGAAACTCACGATGTTTGCACAAAAAATCATTTATTTCCAAGCACATGTATTGGGTATGGGGAATTGAGAGTGATGTGAGGGGGGGGAGGGTCCATATGAGCTTCCTCCTTCACGTGGCTAGCCCTGTTTAGTAGAGAATATTAAACTATTCTCGAAACAGAGAGGAGCTCAATAAGGTAATTAAAATGCTTTTCTATTCATATTTATTATAGATTTTTGTCAATTATTCATATTTATAAAACCTTCATTCTTCATACTGCAGGGTTCAAAACCATATCATTCATTTTTCAGTGATGAGCTTAGCTGCGATGAAAACAATGAACAAAGAGGATAAAGGAAATGAAGGAAATAAAGCAGTACCAAATGTTTCTTTACAAATGGAAGAAGCCACATCACTATGGTAATGCTTACTATACATTATGATTTAGATATTTAGATTTCAAGTTTACAACCTTCATGTCACTTTCATAAACTTCAAGAATAGCATTGGACTGTGAGCCCCTAGCAATATTTGAAACCATATGATGAAGCATATTGCACTCAGCCTCTAAGGCTTGAATTTATCTCTTCTGTTGTAGCACGGTCTCTGTTAAAACTGCATAACCATTATTGCGAATTTTCTGTTGAGCATGAATTTTACCTGTAACGAGGAAAATGTAGGTCCTGTACAGGGAAAAATGGGAAAAATACCCAGGAACTGAACCCATTGACATTTGAATGACAACAAAATGGGAAATGCCCTTTGTGGGAAAAATTTGAATGACAACAAACTGAAACTGCTCTTGCTCTTGCCATACACCAAGCATCCTCTTAACAAATTATTCTAGATATTATTTCATCTTGGGCTGGCAGAAGTACTGCTTCAATTTAGCCAATGACTTTCCCACTTCAAATTGACCAGCTTGTGTAGCAACCTTTTTATGAGGTGGTATTCTTTTTATCCTATGTTTGTCATGTAGTCAACTTAGTAAATTGATGATGTGGGTAAAGTCCTCATCGACATAGTATGTAACCCCAATGTACAAGTTCAGTCAACCTTGCCTCTATAAGGATACTTTATTCTATTATTGGCATTTGAGACAAGAATCTGCTACTGTATTATGTCTTTATGCTATGATATCTGCTTTGTCATATTGTTATCAATAAAAGTAAGAATTTTGTATATATTTTCTTGTTTTATGGCAGGAGAATATGAAAATGCCTCAATAAAGAATTTGTACCCTAGACTTTTCCTTTGACTCATCTAGTGAGTCCTAAGGGCTTCTACTAAGCAAGAATGGGTTACCTTGTATGAAAGGCTAGGGTATCATACGATGACCTTTTGTGAAGTATTGGGTTTTGAATTAACAGGGCATGTTCTTGTGTTGCTAAGCAAATCAACAAGCTTTTAGTATAATCAATTTCAAAGATGTGAGAAAGGTTTTTAATTTTTACCACCATAGATTCTCGTGTATTAATTCCTTAAGTTTCCATTTCTAGAGAGTTCTTTGATAGTCCAAAAATGATACAAGCATAAAAATTGGCATATTTTCTCAGATGCATGAGCTATATCCATCAAGATGGTACCGGATTCCTCTGTTTATCTCATGCAATCATTCGCCTGCTCATTTTCTAGTTATTCTTTATGAATGTTTCCTTGACCACCATTTGGAAACCCACCGAACATTTTTTGAATCCGTTGATGGAGTTAATATACTTCCCCCCAAGTACTTGTAATTACAGAATGAAGTGAACTCTTTCCGCAAGAGTCCCACCATTTAATTTGGCACTTGGAGATTGACTTGTCATTCAAATCTTTCAACATTCTCTTCTTGGTTTGGCTTTTAATACAATGGAATTAATCGTTGTCCAGGGTCAGATTGATCCTTTCACTGTGGAATCGTGGATAATACATACCATGAAACATACATGATTCAAGTAGGTATCCACAAGAAAAGAAAAATAGTGGCAAATTTAGGACATTGAAACTACTAGGAAATAATTACTCTCGTCCTGTCTTTTTGATCAAAAATTTGGAAGGAGCTTCTTGCTTCTTTGCTGGATAATTATATTTTGGCAAACCTTGCTTGAAATTAATTGAAATTTTGTGAGTAAATTGTGTTTCAAAGTTTTGGGTCTGGAATGCATTTCTTTGTTTCTCACCCTAGAAAAAATGAAACATGATGCAAATGCCGTGTTTGAGGAAAAATAAAGCATTTGCAACATTTTATATCTTTATTCATGGTTCCTTGTCTGATTAAGTTAAACCTTGGACTGAAGAGTACAAAATCTATTGAATGGCGATGAGGATAAACTGTGCCTAGGGTCTGCTGGTTAGTTTTTTAAACTGGCTGGACTTAGTTTACTCTAATAAACTACTTAGATGTGTAGCATTTTCAATATTAGCATGGAGAACATGATTTTATTTACATTTTTGAAACATTAGTTGGATTAAGGTTTATTGATTCCCTTTATTTATTGATATGATTTGCTAATTTACGGATATTTGCAATTGGTGATGTTCATCACCATTTGGATATATCATTATTGTTTCCAGCATGTATATAATGCTTCTTTTTTTTATCTTTGATATTATCAAAAGATGTATTCTTATTTGATACTCTGTGGGATAAGCAGATATAAGTTTAGAACATCAGGATTATATTTGAAGGGGTGCATATTGTTGATCTAGATTAGGTAGCCATTTCACAATTATACTTTGTTGTGATTGGTATGATATAATATATTGCTTCTATGGGGAATCCTTTTGTCCCATGTTCTCTCTGCAATTATTTATTGTTGAGAATTGTCTTGGAGCATCTCATTTAGCACACCTTTTGTAACACTTTCTTTGTAGGGTGAATTTCTATGCCCTATTTGTCGCCATCTTGCGGATTCATTTTTGCCAATACTTCCTCATGGGCCAACTGCAGATATATATAGTGAACATGTTATTCCAGCGAAGCCCCATACGTTGTCCTCAGTGGAGTCTCTATTGGCTTCATCCTCTGATTGGCAAATCCTTCAATATCAACAAGCTTTATCTTTGCTTGAGAATGATGAAGAATTGTCTGACAAACGCAAATACCGAAAAACTGTCATGGCAATTTCCTAAATCTACAAAAGTGGTGTTTGAAGCACTCTTCCACAAGCTGTGTACTATGTACTTTCCTGGGAAGGGTATTGTTAAGCCTGCTTCTGGAAGGATCAATCAGAGTTTAATTTCTGGGATGTAATTAGGTATTCCTTGCTATCGACAGAGTTAGCTGCTCTCTCATCAAAATCAGATGCAATTGCAAGAAGCTCTGGGGCTGGTTTGGAAGCACTGTATAAAGTAGTCAATTGCTCAAAAGATTCTGTGTTGTCATTAATTATGCAGGTTGTTGAAGCAACTCAAAGTCAAAATCCTCTGACAGTGTTACTAAGGAAAAGAGGAATGGAACTTTTGGTTGGGTCAATTAGTTGTTGTGCTTCAAGAGATGCATTCTCTGAAAATTCTTTGACAGGTATGGATTAGAATTTAGAATTATGCCTCAGTTCAATAATCTTCTTATGATAAGGTCCTCAAGCATCATTTATGTGTTGCTAGTTTTAAATTACTTAAAACACCTGTATAACTGTGGTTGTGTCTTAGTATTCCTTAGGGAACGTATCCTAAATATGTATTTGTGTAACAAAGAATATTTCCTCACTCCTTGAACATGTTGACCAAGGCAAGGATTTTCTGGATATTCAGTTATGGAAGCGCACAACAAATCTTGTGCTTGTTTCAGGAATAGAATTTGGAAATTGCCAAGTCATCTACAATGTCTCCTTAGCAATTTTACACTGTTGGATTTCCCTTCTGCCATTTAATGCTTTTCAGATGCACAATCTTTCAAATTTGGCTTAATTGAATGACTTCCAAGGGCTTATTTATTGTTTAAATTTGGATTTCTTTTTTGTTGAGTGTTCTTTAGCACTTCCTGAACCCTCTTATATGTCCAGAGCCTTACCATCCATGAAAGTATTTTTCGTGCAAAAAACATCCTGACACTGCCAATTATAATTTAGTGCAAATTAAGTTGGTATGCTTCAGAAAAATGCATGCAAAGGCTGTAAATTTTGATGATGGAAGAAAACCAAATATGCTAGGATGAAGTCTCCTAGTTTTGTATAATACCCACATGTTACAATTTTTGTTTTTCCTCTCATCTAGCCAAAGGAGGTCTATGAAAATGGTAATTTAAACATTTTTTTTTTGCTTTTTTCTATGCCCTCAGAAAATTTATGACTAGGTTTGACCAAAATACATTTACAGCCATGCTAAATCATCCCAAATTCAACTTTAAGGTCCCTAAGTGTCCTTTGGATTGCAATGGGTTCTCCTCTATGATATCTCCAGATTTCTTCTTTAAATTCTTTGTCGTCATCAATTTTACCCCAATTTCATACTTTGGCCTAGAATGCAAAATCTACCTGGAAGGTTTCTACAAAATGCATGCAGAGTTTAAGTTTTTGTTCTTCTATTTTATAATGCAAATTGAAAAATATAGTGCACTATCTGTCATACCCATTTCCTCCATAGTCCTCTTTGGGTGCATGACACTAACCTGCCAAACGAGTCCTTTCCTCAAATTGCATTGATTTCCACTTACCAGCAGCCTCACCAAATATGTATGTCACCTCTTGTAGATGGGTTGCTGGTGTAACCTAGAGTGGTTGGGTTGAAGGCCCTATTTTTTTTTTCTCATTCTTCATTTCATAATTATTCAGTGACAGTTTCAACTTAAAGTTTTTTATTTAGCAGGATGGCATTGGGTTCCTTTCGTAAACATGTCCACCAAGGACACTTTGAGGGTTCAAAATTGAGTTTCTCACACCCAAGTGTCCCTCAAGACCTCTCTTTCCTGTCATTTACCTCTGACTGAAATCTCCAGAACATTTAAGAAAATTTCTACTGTGTTTAAACTCTACAAGAGGTGTTAATTTTGTTATGTGCAAATTGGGCAAAAGTGCTTCTGTATAATGATGCAGGCTTTTTTGAATTTCAGTTTGTGGTAAGCCAACTATGGATGCTATAGTGCAATGGGTTTTTTCAACTTTTTTCACTATACCCACCTGTCAAATAATCTCAATTTGTCTTTGTCTATTAGTTGCACGCTTGCCAAAAATGGAATTTTGGGCCCTTTAACTCTTCCAGATTGCTTTCAGTAATATGTATGCAGGCCTTATAGATTCCAGAACTTGCCTTGGAGACAAACTGAGTTTGCTAGGTTGTAGTAATTTTAAATCTTGACAATACCCATGTGCCATTTTCTCAATTTGATTCCCCAAATTCTTCTGGCATCACAATATTCATCAAATTAGGCAATTCAAAAGAATTACAAATGAGCACGGCAGAGCTCTGTAAAATGCACGCATACCCCGTAAGATTTCATACTAGGAGGAAACCAAATATACAATTCTAAAGTATGCCTTCACCCTTACCAAAATATTGGATTTCAGTTAAACACCCTATGGGTAAGGCTCCCGACAATCTTTGAGTGGATAATAATTTATCCACATCATGGGTATTTCCTCTTCAATTCATGAGCATTAGATTATTTTATATAACAAGCATTAAATGTAATTTGGACTATACAAATCTCCCACAATAGTCACATTTTTTTTTGTTTTTTAATTATAGGCCGTCGCTTATTCGACGTCCTATGAAATGTATTTGTTTTTTAAAAAACTATAGGCCGTCGGTTAACCGACGGCCATGCTATACATGCGACGGCAGCGGACCGTCAGTTAATCACCACCGTGGCATAGTCAACCAACGGCCTTGCTATACCTGCGACGGCAGGTGACCGTCGGATTGTTTTTAAAAAATGGCTTAAGGCATCCATTAACCGACGCTTGGAAATTGGCTATGCATCGGTGAAGCGATGCCTACGTTAAGTTTTTAATTCTTTAACATAACAAATACACATCACACAAACAACAGTTAAAGCACCATCGATGGTACCAATAAACCATCTATTAACCGACAGTCAAAGGGAGTGTCGGATAACCTACAAAAAACCACCGACGGCTAAAGAAAAAGATAGTGACGTATATGCAACAGACAAGTGTTGTGTATCAGATGATTTTGCCATCGGATTTTGGGTCAAAATGTAGTTGTGGAAGATAAAACCCCCCAACTTTTAATGGAGAAATTGAAAAAGTAGAGGAAGCTGAAGCATGGTTGTCCGGTATGAAGAAATATTTTCAGATTTATAACTATTCACATCAGTTAAAATCTAAAATGGCAATCTATAATCTGACGGGAAAAGCTAACATCTAGTGGTGGGATTTAAAATGAGTAAAAAGTATAAATGAAAAGCGCATGAATTGGAACACTTTTAAAAATTACTTTAAAAAGAAATTCTTGTCGGAACAGTACTTTTAGGAACGAGCTAAAGAGTTCTACAATTTAAGGTTAGGAACTATGAGTATGAAGGAATTACACAGCAAGTATTTAAGTTTATTGAGATATGTGTCTTACATAACTGAGGAAAAGCCTAAGGTACAAATGTTTCTGAGCTGCCTACCTTCTCACATATGGGACAGAATCGAGTATGACGATCCTAATACCCTTTAGGAAGCTATGAGAAAGGAAAATTTATTTTATGAACATAGCAGAAGAAGGGAAAGCATCCCTAGCTAGAAAGCTAAAAGGCCCAATAATTTTGAGCAAAGAAATAAAAGTTTTACTTTTAATCAAAATTTTGGAAATAATAACTCACGCAATTTCCCTAACATAAATTTCAAGGAAATAATCAAAAAAGTAATACACAACAAAAATTTACAGCTGCAAGAAACAGAGATCTTCCCAATAATCAAGTTAAGAACAATGAACAGAAAGAACCTGTTAAATGTTGGGACTGCCAGGGACCTCACTATGCAACAAACTGTCCACTCAGGAAGAGGACCGTCAACAACATATACACAGTACAGGAGGAGGCTACTATTGGTGACTTAGCACAAGAAATGCCCAGGATCAATGCAGCCTTTGAAAACAGACAGGTTGATCATCAAACTTCCATGGTTGAAGTAGAAGGTATGCTGAAAAATAAACCCATTTCTATTTTAATTGATCCAGGAGCAGGTCTTAGTTATGTGTCACCTGATTTAGTAAAATGTTGTAATCTGAAAATAAGCAAGTTTGAAAAGTCATGGCTGGTTCAATTAGCTACTGGAACTAAAACAAAGGTAACTAATTATGTAAAGGATTGTGAATTATTGATGAATCAGTTTAAGACTCATGTTAAGCTAAATGTATTACCATTAGGTTCTTACGATGTTCTGATTGGAATGGATTGGATGGAGAAGAATAGGGTAGTGTTAAATTGTTTTAAAAAGACCTTTACTTGTTTGAATGATAAATGTGAAACAGTGACAATAAAAGGAATTCCTAGAAAGACTTTTGTTAGACAAATTTCTGCACTACAAGTTAAAAAGGTTGTTCGTAAAGGATTTAAGTTGTTTGTTGTAAACGTAATTAATGGTGAACATACCATAAGGAAGATAAGATAAAACCGGAAGACATACCAATTCTAAAGGACTTTTCAGATGTATTCTCAGAATAAATTCCAGGACTACCTCCAAAAAGGGAATTAGATTTCACCCTTGAGCTCGTACCAGGTGCGGTACCGAACTCAAAGGCTCCCTACCAAATGAAAATTTTGGAACTAAATGAACTAAAGTCACAGTTAAAAGAACTAATTGGTAAAAATTACATAAGGCCAAGTGTGTCTCATGGGGAGCACCTGTCATCTTCATAAAAAAGAAGGATGGTACCTTGCATTTATGAATAGACTACCGTCAGTAAAATAAAATGACCATTAAGAACAGATATCCCTTGCCCTGCATTGAGGATCTGTTTGATCAAATACGCAGTGCAACGATATTTTCCAAGATAGACTTGAGGTCAGGGTACCATCAAGTCATAATTAAAGATGAGGACATCTTTAAGATAGCTTTCAGAACCTGCTACGGGCATTACGAGTTTTGTGGTTATGCCTTTTGGGATAACCAATGCTCCAGCAGTTTTCATGTGTCTAATGAATAATGTTTTACATAATTACTTACATAAATTTGTGGTGGTATTCATTGATGACATCTTAATTTATTCTAAGACTAAAGAATAACACGATGAACACTTACGAATAATTTTACAAGTCTTAAGGGAACATCAATTGTATGCTAAATTTAGTAAGTGTAACTTCTATAAAGATAAAATACAGTATCTAGGGCATGTGATATCCAAAGATGGAATCGTAGTAGACCCGGACAAGATAAAAGCAATTAATGAATGGCCTTCCCCTAAAGACGTAACTAGTGTACGATCTTTTATGGGGATTACAGGTTACTATCGAAAATTTATTGAAGGATTCTCACAAATAGCGAATAATGTAACATCGTTACATAAGAAGGGTAAGAAATTTGTTTGGGATAAAAAATGTGAAGAAAGTTTTAAGAAATGAAAAGAACTGTTAACAACTGCACTTATTCTAAAAATTGTGGATCCAAACAAGGATTTCATTGTTTGCACTGATGCATGCAACGATGGACTTGGTGGAGTCTTAACACAAGAAGGTCATGTAATTGCCTATGAGTCCATAAAGTTAAAAATTCATGAGAAAAATTATGCAACTTATGATTTGGAGTTGGCTGCCATGATACATGCTTTAAACATGTGGCGCCATCACCTAATTGGAAGGAAGTTTTCATTAATGACTGATAATAAAGGGTTAAAATACTTGATGGATTAACCAAATCTGAATGCAGGGCAAGCTAGGTGGTTAGCTTTTCTTAGCGAATATGATTTCGAGATTGAGCACACATTAAGGGTAAACAAAACAAGGTAGCGGATGCTTTAAGTAGAAATGCAAGAATTAATTTTGTGGCAGCAATCAGTTCTTATAAAAAAGATTTTGAAAATCAACTTGAAGAAGGGGTAAAAGATGATGAAAATTACTAGAAATTAAGACAAACAGTCGCAGAAAATAGTTCTAAAAATTTAAAGACGGATTTCAGTTTGAATGAGAATGGTTTAATGTTGTATAAAAACAGGTTGTATGTACCTAATGTACCTGAAATTAAGTTGTTGATTTTAAATGAAATACATAAAAGTCCTTATTCGCGACACCCAGGTTACCAAAAGATGATAACAATGTTAAGAAAGGATTATTTCTGGCCGAATATGAAAAATGAAGTAGTTGAATATATAGCTAGGTGCATTGAATGTCAGTAAGTAAAGACTGAACATCAACACCCAGCTGGATTATTACAGCCATTGCCAATTCCGGATTGGAAGTGGAAAATAATCAGCATTGACTTTATAACTGGTTTACCTAAAAATCAAAAGCAGAATGATTCTATAATGGTGGTAGTGGACAAGCTTAGTAAAGTAGCCCATTTCATACCCATTAAGGCAACTTACAAGGCTTCTAACATTGTTGAAATGTTTATGAAACAAATCTTTCATTTGCATAGAGTTCCTAAAGTTATAATTTCTGATAGAGACTCTAAATTTATGGGGAATTTCTGGAAGGCTTTGTTTAAAGGTTTGGATACTACTTTAAATTTCAGTACATCTTTTCATCCACAAACCGATGGAAAGACATAAAGAGTAAATCAGATTCTTGAAGATATGTTAAGAATGTATGTTAGTGATCAGCCAAGTAAATGGGAGGATTATCTGCACTTAGTTGAATTCGCTTATAATAATCATTATCAACCTTCAGCTAAACATAGTCCATTTGAAATTTTATATGGTAGAAAGTGTAATACTCATATTTCATGGAGTAATCCAATTGACAGGTTGTTGTTAGGACCTGATTTGTTAAAAGAAATGGAACTAACAGTGAAAAAGGTACAAGGCAATCTGAAAATTGCATAAGATAGGCAGAAAAGTCATGCAGATATAAAAAGAACTCAAAAAGAGTTCCAGAATGGTGAGCATGTTTTCATCAAGGTAAAACCCAAAAATAGCTCTTTAATGTTAGGGAGTTGTGCTAAGTTAGCACCAAGGTATTGTGGACCCTTTGAAATACTGTCAAGGGTTGGACTAGTAGCATATCAATTTGCATTGCCACCAAACCTTAAAGTACATAATGTCTTTCACATTTCTATTTTAAAAAAGTATGTACATGATGCTACTCATGTGATAAATTGGAATGATGTACAGGTGGAACTCGAAGGAGATTTTTTGGTGGAACCGGATTGTATCCTTGACAAGAGGGAAATTATGCTTCAGAATCGCACTATCGGACTTGTAAAGGTGCAATGGAAGCACCTTAGTCCATATGAAGAAACCTAGGAATTGGAGAGTCATATGTGGGAGGAATATCCAATTATGTTTCAGGAATATTCGAAAGATGTTGATTAAAGCAACATCGAGGACGATGTTGAACTTAAGAGGGGTTGTATTTCACATACCCAAAATATGAACATTTTATGTTATGAGAAAAACATTAGGTTATAATTTATTGTAGAGTTTGTAATATTATTGACCAAGTGGGGTCAAGGATGAATGTAATTAAAGACTCTAATATTTTTTTATTATTAAAAATTAAAAGAGGAGACAAATATCCAAAGGGGACTGTTAAAATAGTGTTCACTGACCCACTAGGAGGAATGAACTAGGGTGGAGAGAAAATGGATAAGTGGCAGCTTCTTCATTCACTTCTAGTTGTTGCAGGTGGCAACTTCCCTATTTTTGTGGTCATGTTTCCCACTAAAGTGGAACAGAGCAGGTGGCTCAATAATGGCTGAAAAATGACCAAAGACCTAGGCACTCTATACATCCATCAAATTGAGCAGGTGGCTCATTGATCATTATTCAGTATTCAGTATTCTATTTTATTTTCCTTGTGACATTCTGAGTTTTCAAAAGAAAAGGTGGGAGTGCACAAGAGATTCGATGAGGATACTACTGCTTAAAGGATACTGCTGAGTACAACAACAAGACTGCAGAATCAGCAAGTTAAGAGTACTACTGAGTGCATATGTTATAATGCTGAGTACAAAAACCATTATTAATGAGTTGCAGAAAGATAAGCTTGCCTCCACACAGTATCTTCGTCCTGGTAGTTCAGTGAACAGTCTCAACGATCCTAAGGCAAGAGACATTGGTTGTCTTCAGGAAAAGGTTGGGTCGAACGGGCTCCCTTGGGTGTTTGTCCCCCTCTACATTCACCAGGTTCTACTTGCATTATTTTATTTGCTTACTGCTAACTTACTTTCTGAATGACTGTATGCTAATGTATTAAATGTTTCCATTATGTTGATGTATATTTAACTTTGGAATGTATTTCACCCATGTATTTAATCTATGTATATTGTACTCCTATAGAGATGTTATTATTCGTCTATATGGAAGTGTCGTCATTTGTATTGACAAGTGTCGCAAGTGTCGTAACTTGCCGATGGGTTATTAGACCACCATGTGAGGGGTCAGCCCTGATTAAGTTAACATTGGGTTATTGTACTAAGCTAGAAAAGTTGGCCCTATAAGTTTATTGGGCAGTCAGGACAAGTATAAATAGAGATCTCATGATCTCTATTTGGATCACGTCACAACTCACTCTTCCATCACTCGGAAAGTGGCGCACATGTGAGGAGGAGGATCAACTACTAGGAGGAGTCTATCTCTGTGTACTTTGGTTGTACTATTGCTCTATCTATCTCTGAGGAAGTTGTGGGGTTTTCACCTTAGGGTTTTCCCCACGGAAACTCTGTGTGTCTATTGTCTCTTATGTTTGCATCTTATGATGATTGATATGCTTGCTGTGATTGATATGCATTGATATATTGTACATGTTGTTCTCTCAGTAATGATCCTAGAGTATATTGAATTAATGTTCAAAAATTAACATGGTATCAGAGCTAACCTGAGAAGAAGACATTGTGCAGTGGCGGAAACCAGGGTTTCTTGTTTATTAGCTTTCTCTCCCCAGATTTTGGAAAAGCAATATGATATATTGAATCTCCTCAGCAAGGTGAATCTTTCTGTCCAATCAGAATTTAGTTCTGAGTACCTTAACTTTGGGCCCTAAACTTAGGGTTTCCACAAAAATAGGAATTTCTGAAATATGAAGACATAGCTGGAACCTCCTTGGACAAATCGAAGTTTAGAGCTTTGGATTGAGATTTTTGGCTGGGTAAATCTCTGGGAATCTCAAACCCTAATTCAGGGTCCTCCCTAGTGAACCCGAGAAGACTAAAAGGCATTTCTGAAGGGTGAAGCTTTGCAGATCTCAAATTCTTAATACACGAGGCTGATTAGCTCATCAAGGTGCATCTTTATATCCTTTCAGAAAATTGAAATTCACATTTTGAATTTTTAGGGTTTCTCTGACAAACCCTAATCTAGGACGAGATCCAGTTTTCAGCAAATCAAGTGGTAAGACCTAAATCTTTTATATTTCCATTTGAAGTACTCTTTAAGATGTCTCACCACACCAAGCTTGAGGATAAGCTTGAAGGGGCTGATAACTTATGAGCATGGAAGTATAGGATTGGGTTAATCCTTGAAGAAAATGAGTTGGACACTTACAGAAGGGAAGAGGTCCCTGTCCCAGAGGAAGAAGAGGCTAAAGCCCTCCACAAGAAGAACTTGGTCAAGGCAAAGAGGATCATTGCTGATTCTATCAAGGACCATCTCATCTCAAATGTGTCATCTCTAAAGACACCCAAAGAGATGTTTGACTCCCTCACCAAGCTATTTGAAGAGAACATAAATCGGAAGATGACCCTGCAGAACCAATTGAAAGGGGTAAAGTTTCAGAATGGAGAAACCATTCAATCTTATTTTTCCAGGGTCTCTCAGATCAAGGAACAATTAGAAGCAGTGGATGAAATGGTGGAGAATGGTGAAGTAGTCATGACCACTATGAATGGCCTACCCAGGTCATGGGATTCCTTTATTCAACGAATTTGTGTAAGAAGGAAGTTGATCTCCTTCAACATACTGCGGAAATAATGTTCACAAGAAGAAGCAAGGCTTGTGGCCCGATAAGGAAAGATGGGGAATGAAGATCAAGCTCTCACAGCTCATGCCAGGAAAGGAAAGTTCAAAGGAGAAAGATCTCATAGGAAATCTTCTCACCATACTCAAAGGGAGAAATTTAAAGATCCTTCTCTTGGTAGATGTTTAACATGTAATGAGAAGGGACACTATGCCCGAGATTGTCCCAAGAACAAGAAGGACAACAACAACAACTTCAATAAGAAGAAGAATAAAAACAAGAAGAGATATCATGCTCATGCTGTTGAGGATGATGAACCTCCCAGGAAGAAGGCTAGAGCAGAAAGTGATGACTCATCAAGCGAAGAAGAGTATGTTCTAATCTCTGCTGTCACAGGTACTATTTCTCATGGTTGTACTGATTGGTTAATTGACAGTGGGGCTTTTATACACATGACTGGGTTTAAAGAATCTTTTGTAAATTTATCTAAACATGAATCACCCCATAAGGTGAAACTTGGGGATGATTATCAATACCCTATCAAAAAAGGTGGGGAAGCCTCCTACAACCTAGACATTGGAAAGATGAAAGATGAAAGATGTGTTATTTGTACATGGGCTTAAGAAGAACCTACTCTCCATCTCTGCATTAGATGCAAAAGGCATGAGGGTTGCATTTGTAGATGGCCAAGTCCTAATGTGGCCAAAGGGTGAAACTATTGATGATGCAGTAGTGATTGGAGAGCAAGAGGGAGGATTGTACAAATTGAAGGGACAACCTGAACATGCCATGGTACATGAATCCATGGAGCCAAATGAACTTTGGCATCGAAGGATTGCAAATGTGCACTACAGAGCACTACCAATTGCAAGAAAAGTTGTAGAAGGTCTTCCTGAAATCAAGACCAAGCATGAAGGTGTTTGCAAGGGTTGTGCAAAAGGAAAGAACATAAAGAAGGCATTCCCAAGCAGTGAAAGCAAATCAAAAGGAATCTTGGAAATTATCCACTCCGATGTATGCGGTTTGATGTCATCTAGTTCTCTCAGTGGGTATGTTTACTATGTCTTTTTCAATGATGACTTCTCCAGGAAGACTTGGGTTTATTTCTTGAAGAACAAAGATGAAGTGCTTGACAAATTCAAGGAATTCAAAGCCTTGATGGAAAATCAAACTGATAAGAAAATAAAGACACTTAGATCAGACAATGGCAGAGAATTCACTTCAGATGACTTCAAGAAGATATGCAGTGATTTAGGGATTAAGAGGGAGTTGACTGCTCCCTACAATCCACAACAAAATGGAGTTGCAAAAACGAAGAATAGAACAATCATGGAAGCAGCACGAGCAATGCTGCATGACCAGGATCTACCTATGCATCTATGGGAAGAAGTAGCTAGGACAACTGTATATGTGTAGAACAGAACTCCCCACAAGATATTGGACAACAAAACACCAGAAGAGGTCTTCTCTGGTAAGAAACCTGAAGTCAGCCATCTCAGAATATTTGGTTGTCCAGTATACACTCATGTCCCAAAGGAAAAGAGGACTAAGTTAGATACTTCAAGAAAGAAGGGTATCTTTGTGGGTTATAGTGAAAGCTCAAAGGCTTATAGAATATAATTTCCAGGGTTCAAGAAGATTGATGTCAGCAGGGATGTAACATTTGATGAAAACTTAGCATTCATCAAATCAAGGAAGACACCTGTTGAAGATCATGAAGAACTAAAGGAAACTGGATTTCAAGACACTATTATGACTGAAGCAATTCCAGATGTTGATTGTGAAATTGAAGATCCGCAAGAACCTATAGATCCACCTCGTGAGAAGGACTCTCACAAGAGGAAACCTGCATGGGCTAGAGAGCTCATTCAAGATGTAGAAAGGTATGGCATTCCAGAAGAAGAACACAGAGCAAAGAAGAGAACTAGATCATATACCAGCTATGTTGCTTTACTTTGTGATATCATGAACAAAGAACCTTCGAGTTATGAAGAGGCAGTGGAAAAGAAAGAATGGAAGGATGCCATGGTCGAGGAATACCAATAAATAATGAAAAATGATGTTTGGGATGTAGTCCCAAGACCTGAAGGGAAGTCTGTGGTGACTTCCTA
Source organism: Larix kaempferi (assembly GCA_027924585.1). Lineage (NCBI taxonomy): Eukaryota > Viridiplantae > Streptophyta > Pinopsida > Pinales > Pinaceae > Larix > Larix kaempferi. The sequence goes on from BSBM01001102.1 coordinate 7,869,549, forward strand.
ATGGATCTACAAGATCAAGCATGCTGCAGATGGCAGCATAGAAAAATACTAGGCAAGGTTTGTAGCTTGTGGCTTCTCTTAGAAAGAGGGAATAGATTATGAAGAAAGTTTTGCTCCTGTAACCAGATAAACTTCCATCAGAACATTACTTGCTTTGGCTACAGTGATGAAATGGAAGATACACCAGATGGATGTCAAGACAACCTTCTTGAATGGTGTAGTCGAGGAGGAAGTGTATGTGGAGCAGCCACTTGGGTTTGAGACACATGACAGGAAGTCATATGTGTGTAGGTTGAAGAAAGCCTTGTATGGCTTAAAGCAAGCTCCTAGGACTTGGTATGGTAGGATGGACAGTTTTCTATCCATTTTGGGCTTTACCAAGAGTAAAGTGAATTCCAACCTTTACTACAAGGTTGAGGAAGGCAATCCTGTGATACTACTGTTGTATGTAGATGATCTGTTTGTAATAGGTAATGATAGTTTGATTGCCGATACCAAGAGGAATCTTGCAGCCAAGTTTGAGATTAAGGACTTGGGGATGATGCACTATTTTCTAGGCATGGATGTGTGGCAGAGTGCAGATGGTATCTTCCTTGGACAAGGGAAGTATGCAGTGGAGATCCTGAAGAGGTTCGGGATGATGGAGTGCAAGGCCATGGCCACATCTATGCCATCAAACCTGAAGCTTCTGTGTGATGCTTCATCTGATCCGGTTGATGTCACTATGTATCGTCAGATGATTGGATCCCTGATGTACCTGACAAACATGAGGCTAGATATTTGCTTTGCGATGAACACATTGAGCCAGTTCCTGATGGATCCTACAGGTTTTCACCTAGTTGCTGTAAAGCATATTTGAGGTACCTGAAGGGTACGGTTGACTATGGGCTCAAATATGATGCAAATCAAAAGTTTAACCTACAGAGTTATGTTGATTCGAACTGGGCAGGTAGTGCTGCAGATAGGAAGAGCACTTCTAGGTGCTGCTTCAGTATGGGATCAGGTGTGATCTCTTGGTTTAGTAGGAAGCAGTCCTGCGTAGCACTGAGTACAGCTAAAGCAGAGTATGTTGTTGCTTGTTCAGCTAGTTCTGAGGCGGTATGGATTCAGAAGCTACTGTCTGAGTTATTTGATCTCCCACTGGAGGCTATTGGTATATTTTGTGACAACCAGAGTTGTGTAAAGCTGTCTGAGAATCTAGTGTTCCATGACAGGTCGAAACACATTGAGATCAAATATCACTATATCAGGGATATGGTGCAGAGAGGAGCAGTGAAGCTCCTGTATGTTGCAACAGATGAGCAGGTTGCAGATGTACTGACGAAACCACTAGCCAGAGTGTAGTTCGAGTAATTTAGAGAGAGGCTTGGTGTTCTTCAGATTGATGACACTTCGAGGAAGAAGTGATGGATACATTTGCTGGAGCCATTCCAAGCATGGTGAGAGGAGGATCCTTCCCATGGCTATGGATGTAAGCGTTGGATGATGAGCATCAGGACGATGCTCCAGTTACTGCTCTATGTATGTATGCATCATGTTGGATGATGGATATGATCAGTGGATCATTTATATGTCTGTACGCATCATGTTATATGTTGGATATGATCAGTTGGATCACTTATATGTATATGTATGTACGCATCATGTTGGATGCTGGATATGATCAGTTGGATCATGTGTATGTATCTGTAGATGTATTAGGTGGATACATTGTATGATCGGGTAGATCATGTATGTTGATATGTATCAGGTATGATCAGGTGGATCATGTATTTTTATGTGTATTAGGTGGATACATTGTATGATCAGGTAGATCATGTATGATGATATGTATCAGGTGGATGCATTACATGATCAGGATGATCATGGATGACGAGCTTCAGGATGTTTCTCTAGATGACATGCATCAGGATGATACCGTGTTGATGATCAGGATGATCATGTATACAACAAGATGATGTATGGTGAGTATCACATTGATACTATATGGCCATGGAACAAGTTGTGCAGATAATCATATAATCCATCCTTGGGAGATTTGTAGATGCTCTTGCTAGGTTTTGCCGTTGGCATATAATAACTCCCTGGGAGATATGGCAAATGCTCTTTCGAGGTTTTGCTTGGAGGGACATATAATAGTGCCTTGGGATATTTGCAGATGCTCTTGCTAGGTTTTGTTGCTAGCATATAATAGCTCCCTGGGAGATCTGGAAAATGCTCTTGATAGGTTTTGTCCATGGCATATAATTTATCCCTGAGAGATCTTGCAGGTTGTGATGGGCATGTAATCAGTCCTGAGATGCTGTTGCTAGGTTTTTCTTGGTAGCATATAATGTCTCCCTGGGAGATCTTGCAGGTTGTGTTGGGCACGTAATCAGTCATGAGATGCTCTTGCTAGGTTTTGCTTGGTAGCATATAATGTCTCCCTGGGAGATCTTGCAGGTTTTGCTGGGCACGTAATCAGTCCTAAGATGCTCTTGCTAGGTTTTGCTTGGTCACATGTAATAGCTCCCTAGGAGATCCAATAGGTTAAGCAGTGTGCTCGTAATCAGTCGTGGGATGCTCTTGCTAGGTTTTGTTGACGCACGTAATAAGTCCTAAGGATTCCACAATATGGTCAGTGATGATGAAGACCTGCAGGTGGTGGGCCTACATCCAGTATGAAAAAGGATTGGCTCTATAGAACTTCCTATGACGAGTAGATTCAGAGATTGATTGAGATAGAAGCAGCCCTAATGAGGATGAGGATTCACTGATGATGATCCATAGAAGAAGACTTGTGCTAGAAGATCTGTGTCGAGAAATACCTTCCTATTTAAGAGGGAGCATTGATGTATATGTAACTTCGGAATGTATTTCACCCATGTATTTCATCTATGTATATTGTACTCCTATAGAGATGTTATTACTCCTCTATACGGAAGTGTCGTCATTTGTATTGACAAGGGTCGTAACTTGCCGATGGGTTATTAGACCACCATGTGTGGGGTAGGCCCTGATTAAGTTAACATTGGGTTATTGTACTAAGCTAGACAAGTCGGCCCCATAAGTTTATTGGGCAGTCAAGACAAGTATAAATAGAGATCTCCCAATCTCTATTTGGATCACTTCACAAATCACTCTTCCATCACTCGGAAAGTGGTGCACATGTGAGGAGTGTGAAAATCAGATCACATCCAAGAACTATCCAAGAAATTACACTCTCTCATATGAAAAATCTCACACAAATGGTCAAAGGCACAAAAATAATGCACAAGAATAGATTTCTGTATTACTTCTCATGAACAATAATTACATCAGCCAACATATGAATGTTGTAGGATGTGATTAAATAACATTACAGTAATAATTCGAATGGCTAAAGATACCAAAAGAATCTCCTATTCATCAAACTTTCTAAAACTGCCCATCCCCCCTAGGTGGCAAGTTGGCTTTCCAAAACTGTTCAAAAGCTCACGAATTCTCTAATTAGTGAGATGAAGGTGAAATATAGCCAAAATAGATGCCAAATACAAGATTTGAGTGGAATTGGGGTTAAGAAAAATTTTTGGTGAGAAAAACACTTTCCTAGGTTGACTAGCTCTTTCATATGGGGGAAAAAGCAGTAAAAGCAGCAACTTTCTTCACAAATGCACCCTCCTTCCTAAATATTATATAGAAATGTTTAGGAATGCACCCAAGTGGCTTAGGAGACTTGTAGAACACACCTTGAATGGAATCTTATCCTCCCATGTTGCCTTGTGGACCACACAATGGCAATTTCCTCAATTATTACATATAATTAACCAACAAGTGATTAATTAATGCATCTTATGTAATTAAATAAATGGTAGGAAGGCTTAAATATTCCAACACCCCGTCTTAATTCTAAATTAAATGATCTAAATATCAGAATATATAAAAAAATGCTAAGGGCCCAGTAACAAGACTTGGTCACCCCGTACACAATACTGTCGGTCCCCAAAACAAGGAGAGAAGGAAAACCTCATGTGAAAAACCTTCCCTCAAAACATGGAAATGTCAAAATTGAAAGGTTTCTGATCAACCCTTCACTCCACCACATGTCCAACCATCCCAAGCAATGATCTAAGATAGCTGAATGTCTTCTCTGTGAAAGCCTTGGTTAAGATATCTGCAGTTTGCTCACCTGTGGGGCAATACTCCAAATCTATGATCTGGTCATGCACTCGGCCTCTGATGTAGTGCATATGAATCTCTATGTGCTTGGTCCTCTGCCTCTATACTAGATCACATGAAACTCTAATGGCACTCTGGTTGTCACAATAAATGACAGTAGGAGTACCCAAAGAAATCTCAAACTCAGACAAAATCCCCTGCAACCAGACACACTGTGTAGCAGCATTCACTGCTCCTATGTACTCTACCTATGCTGAAGACAGTGCTATGGCATTCTGTTTCTTGTTGGACCAGCAAACAGGGCCACCTCCAAGCATGAAAACAAATCTGGATGTGGATTTCCTATCAAGACTATCACCAGCCCAATCAAAATCTGTGAAACCCAAGAGATCTAAGCTCGAATCTGCCACATAGTGAATCCCATCACTCTTTGTGCCCTGCACATAGTGAAGGATTCTTTTTGCAGCCCTCCAATGTAACTCATGTGGCTGCTCCATGTATCTAGATGCCACACTCACAGCATATGCAAGATCTGTACGAGTGTGAGTCAAGTAGAGAAAGCTGCCAATCAACTGTCTGTAGACTGTACTGTCAAAAAGCGGTGTAGATTATGCTTCTTCTATTCTAACTCCAGAAAGGAATGGAGCCTTAGAAGGCTTGCAATCAGCCATCTTAAAATTCTTCAACATACCAGAAGCATTCTTTGACTGACATACCTTGGTTCCTTCTTTTGTTTGTGAAATCTCAAGCCCCAAAAATTGCTTGAGAATTCCCAAGTCACTCATGGAGAATGCTTGGTGCATTGCAGTCTTAAGAGATTCTATTTGTTCAGTGCTATCACCTATGATCAGAAAATCATCAACATACGGCACTATTAACATAATAAAACCATCATCAAACTTCATATAGATATTTGGGTTAGATTTACACCGAACATAGGATTGTGACAGCAAAAAACTGTCCATCTTTGCATACCAAGCCCTCGGGGCTTGCTTGAGTCCATACAAAGATTTTTTCAACTTGCAAGCAAGGTTTGGATTTGATGTGTACCCCTTTGGCTACTGCATATATATCTCTTTTTCAAGTTCCCCATGGAGAAAAGCACTTTTCACATCCATGGGATGTACTTCCCACCGCTTGGAAGCTGCCATTGCCAAAACTAGTCTAATGGAGTCCTTCTAAGATACCGGTGCAAATGTTTCATTATAATCAAGTCCTTGGACCTGAGAATACCCCTTTTCTACCAGCATTTTTTTGTACTTAATGGTTGTACCATCTGCTGCACATTTAGTGTTATAAATCCATTTGCATCTTACCAACTTTCTGCCTGCGGGGAGCTTGATTAGCTCCCAAGTTTCATTCTTCTGCAGTGACTGAAACTCCTCATCCATAGAAATATGAAATCTAGGATCATGTGAGGCATCCTCATATGTTTTTGGATCAGAATCTATCATCATATAGCACTTCTCAGAAAGATAAGGATCATTCACATTGAGAGCAGTCTCAAACTGTGATCTAGTCCTCCTTTGGTCCTAAGGGTTGCCTGCTAGTTCACCTGCTTCTTGCAAAGTTTTTGCAACCCACTTAGGCCTTGTAGGTGATTTTTCATATACAATAAATTGATCCTCATCATCATAAATATCATAATAAAAAATATCAAGAGCATCACTTACTTCTTCTTCAGTCGGCGGTGAAGATGAATCTCCAATTTCTGCGCTCTGAGAGGGCTCTTCCTCAAAATGCACACTTCTTTCGATGAATGCTTTATGAGTGGTCATGTTCAGTAGCTTATAAGATTTGGAGTCCTCTGAATATCTAAAAAACAAACATGGTTGGATTTGGGGCTACATATCCCTCCTCTTCTCAATCGAAATCCTAGCCCAAGCCTTTGAGCCAAAAATCCTGAAATGAGAGATATCCGGTTTGTTACCTGTCCAAGCCTCGAAAGGAGTGATACCTTTGAGAGATTTGTGTGGCACTCTATTCTGAATATAGGTGGCACAATTTATTGCTTCAGCCCATAGCTTAGGAGAAAAACCTTTTTCCTCAAGCATGCATGTGGCCATCTCCTTACGAGATCTATTATTCCTCTCAGCAACCCCATTTTGCTGAGGTGTATATGGAACTGTATGTTGCATCTGTATGCCCGATGAAGCAAAAAATTGCTGAAACTCTGATTTCACATACTCAGCACCATTATTATATCTTAACACTTTAGTATACCTACTAGACTGACTCTCAACTGAGGCTTTGAATAGCTTGAATAACCCAAAAACTTATGATTTAAGCTTGATGAAATAAACCCAACAATACCTGCTGAAATAATCTATGAATGTGAGAATATATGTTGCTGAATTCAATGACTCATGAGGAAATGGACCCGATATATCAGTGTGTATAAGTTCCAATGGTGCAGTGGTTCTCTCAGTGGTAGATCTCCCATACTTGTGCTCGGGGTGTTTTCCTAGGATGCAGGATTGACAGACACCTTTGGAAAATTTGATATTGGGAAACCCTATAACCATCTCTTTCTCATGAAGTTGGGAAAGGTATTTGTAGTTTAGGTGGCCAGATCTTTCATGCCATAGGTTGCTAGACTCATTGGAATGGGTCAATAGAGCAGAAGGTGACGAGTTTTGCACAGAATGAGAAAACGTGTAGATTCTAGAACAGTGGTCAGCAGTACCAAATGCATAATTTTTCCTATTGAAATTTATACTATATCAACATCATTGGGGGTAAAGGTTACTCTCTTGGGCAGCCCTATATGATTAATCTGATAGACTGACAGTAGGTTTGCAGAAAGTCTAGGGACATATAAAACATTATTGAATGACCCAAACTTGAGATCTATGCTACTTTTTCCTTTGATAGAAGTTTCAGAATTGTCTCCCAATACAATATTCGGACCACTGGAAGAGTCAAGTGAAGTAAAATACTTACATGCAAACACCATGTGTCTTGAAGCACCGGAATCAATGATGAATGATGAATATTGGGAAGTGCTAGCCATCAGTGCATGAACTCTCTTTTTGTCATCGGAATTTGATCCTCCATCCTTCCTTCTTGTGCTCTCTAGAAGAGGGATGTTGGATTTATCCAATGCCTGAGTTAATTGGTCGATGGTCTTCTTCATACAAGAGCTTTTGGAGTGAAATCCCTTGCTGCAATAAGTGCACTTTGTCCTCTCATTCTTCTTGTTCGAAATCTTCTTGAAGTTTGATGGCTCTCCATTAAAATTCTGCTTATATTTCCACTCACCAGTGGGCTTCTTGAAGTTGCCTTTCTTCTTGCCTTTCGAACTCTTTGAGTCTCCAACATTTAGGCAATGGTCTTTGGATGGATTTTTAATGGCTCCCATTAAGACCATCTTGTCTTGTTCTTGAGTTAATGACTCCATGAATTCTGAAAGTGACGGGCTCTTCCAATTTTTAATTGCTTTCCGAGTGGAATGGAAGGTGGAAACAAAAATTGAATAGTCCGGGCCAAGCTTGGAGAGAATGGCCAAAAATAATTGCTCGTCTTTCTTGTCTATTCCACATTGCTTCAGCTGCAATACAAGAGACTTGAATTTGGAGAAGAAGTCTTGTAGATTATCGAAATTTTGCGGACTCAAAGAGACTAGCTCGTTATCAAATTGGTGGCCTCTCAATTCATCGGTTTTACCGAACAATTCTTGAAGTTTCAGCCATACTTCATTGGGTGAAGTGAGGCCATCAAGATGAAATAAGAATTCTCTGGATGTAGTGAGACATTACAGCCCATAGGCTTCATCCCTTCGATTATGCCATTTAGATTTCTCCATTACTGAGGTTGGCTCAACTTCTGTTGCCATGGTCACCCTGTAGAGCCCTTTGCTCCTCAGTAGAATCTCCATCTGTGCTTTCCAATCAAAGTAATTGAAAGGTTTGAGGATGATCTACTATGTATGATCCATTGCTGCAACTGATATAACTTTTGGACTCAAATTAGAACACTTCTATTCTCTGCGCCCTGCAGAGAATAGAAATCACCCGGTGGTTTGATCAATGCGCCCTTCCTGAGACTGTTGGATCCTGCAAGACAATCAATAGATGAATGGAATAGCTTAATGGATCTGATAGCATGTGAAAATCATATCACATCCAAGAACTCTCCAATAAATTACACTCTCTCATATGAAAAATCTCACACAATTGGTCAAAGGCACAAAAATAATGCACAAGAATAGATTTATGTATTACTTCTCATGAACAATAATTACATTATCCAACATTTGAATGTTGTAGGCTGTTATTAAATAACATTACATCAATAATTCGAATGGATAAATATTCCAAAAGAATCTCCTATTCATCAGAATTTCTAAAACTGCCCATCCCCCCCTCGGTGGCAAGTTGGCTTTCCAAAACTGCTCAAAAGCTCATGAATTCTCTAATTAGTGAGCTGAAGGTGAAATATAGCCAAAATATATTCCAAATATGATATTTGAGTGGAATTGGTGTTAAGGAATTTTTTTGGTGAGAAAAACACTTTCCTAGGTTGACTAGCTCTTTCCTATGGGGGAAAAAGCAGTAAAAGCAACAACTTTCTTCACAAATGCGCCCTCCTTCCTAAATCTTATCCAGAAATGTTTAGAAATGTGCCCAAGTGGCCTAGGAGGCTTGTAGAACACACCTTGAATGGAATCTTATCCTCCCATGTTGCCTTGTGGACCACACAATGGCAATTTCCTCAATTATTACATAGAATTAACCAACAAGTGATTAATTAATGCATCTTATGTAATTAAGTAAATGGCAGGAAGGATTAAATATTCCAACAAGGAGGAGGATCAATTGCTAGGAGGAGTCTATCTCTGTGTACTTTCGTTGTACTATTGCTCTATCTATCTCTGAGGAAGTTGTGGGGTTTTTCACCTTAGGGTTTTCCCCACGGAAACTTTGTGTGTCTATTGTCTCTTATGTTTGCATATTATGATGATTGATATGCTTGCTATGATTGATATGCATTGATATACTGTACATGTTATTCTCTCAGTAAAGATCCTAGAGTATATTGAATTAATGCTTGAAAATTAATACATTATACTTTAGATATCTGTTAGATGTTCAGAATAACTTATATCTAATCTAATGAATTTAGTTATTTAATGAATACATATAATAGATTGATGAATGAAACCCTTCACTATATTTTTCCACTCACCATTAAGCGACGTACTCTAGTACAGGAAGTTTTGCTTAAGCATATAGAATTAATTGATTTGAGATAGACAACTTTAAAATAAATTCGAACTACTTTTCCTGTTTCAGTACAAAATATATTTCTTTATAACTGAATGATGATTTCATTGAGGATAATCTAGGTTTCCAATAGTGATAAGCTACTTGGAACTTTACATTATTTCACCATAGGTCTGCATACAGAATTTGTAATTAAATTAAATAAACCAAGACTATACTTCTTAATACTATTAAGTTTTACATTATACAATTCATCTTTATATCACAAAGAAGCAGTATATAATCTACCAACTAACTAGTATGCATATAACTTAACTAGTAAATTTATATAGAATCTTCATTCTTATAGCATAAACATTAAACAGAGTTTCAAATAGAATACTTACACAACTAATACACTAATAACAAATCTTTATTTCAGTCGAGATGCTTCCTAGATAACTGTATTTCAATATTAACAAATATTTAGGGTTTTAACCCAATAACTAATTTCCAGAGTTAAGTTAGGGACGAAACCCTATTCATTATAAATCCTTAAACGTTAACTCTGTACGAGTCCATTACAAACAAAGTATTCAACTTTGGGACTCTATCACATTACATTAACATTGTATATTTATAACAATGATAATTAAAAATAAATACATCTTTAAAACAAAGCACGATATCACCCATCAAGGGTATCGATGTATTTCACATTTTTTGATAAAGGAGTGGTTACGGGTCCAAGACTCGTCAATGAGCTCTCCCTTCTATCAAGTTTATACAATAGGGTTACAGACAGATTTTAAAGTTCAAGAAAAACCACTTAAAAAGCTAAACAAACATTAAATAAAACATTCATTTGCAAACAATGAGCTTTAGGGTTTAACCCTCATCCACTGCTAATGTCGAGCTCGGGCATTATGCCCATATTTTTCCTTTGCTTGCAATAACTCAGGAAAATTTTAATTATACATCAATTCAGATTATTTAAACAGTGACGATTTAAAACGCAACCAAAATCCATATTATAGAGATTACTGTAGAGACGTATGCCCATAAATTTTCCAATACATTTAACAAATTATGAAACCATACAACCAGAGTGTTAAATAGTAACCATTATAAAAACGCAGCCAAAACACAGATTCATTTTAGAGCACGCCCATAATCAAATCTAAGGTAATAACTCATCTATTATAATTCACACACAAAGGATTTTCCATTTCAGTCCTGAGCGATAGCTCAAGGGCAACATTATTATCCATTACCAAGTCTGAAAAACGTAGTCACTTAACAAACATAATATTTTTATTATAATCCAAGAAAAACGTTGAGAAAACCAACGTGAGCCTAAGGCTTGAGGGTTTAACCCACTATACATTATAAAAATTCCATACAGCATATCATCTCTGAAACAAAACTTAACACAATGGTTACAGTGGAGTCACACAACCGGATTTCGAGAAAAACACTTCTTGGAACAAACAGAACCTAAACATTGTTCAGAGAATCTTGACAAACCGTCGATGCTTACCAGGGCCCATTGTAAAACCACGCATTTTCCCAGGTGACAGCGACGAGCTCATCCAAAGGCTACCCTGTCACGCAGCAGTCAATCACCAGACAAAAGGTGAGTTAGCAACAATATAAAAGGAGTTGATGAGTTAAATTAATAACACCACGCTTCTTTTCATAGCTTACCTTCTTTAGCTGGTACTGAGCAGTTAAAACCTCCATCTGTATCAAAGAAGAACCAACATCGAAACCCTTAAACTTTGTGTGTAGAATCAAAACCCTAAACGACTGGGAGCCTATCGGCCTCCCCTACCACCGGCAAATGGCAAAGTGAATGCACAGAGAGTGTTTTGATTGAGGGCATTGAATGCATGGCTAGGGTTCAGGCCAAGAACCCTATGCCCTTCACGTGTGCATTTCCAACTTGTAAACCACTATCAAATAATCTCGTAATCATGACTATAGTTTAAACCTGTTAAAGTTTCAAAAGAATCCAATCATTTAAAGGATCTGCGTTTGAACCATAATGTAATTCAAATATTGGCATATAATTAATAAGAGCATTACAATTGTTCATGTGGGCTATGACACAAGGGTGTTGACACTCGGACATCCACTAACTTTCCAAATAAAATGAAGTTATATATAGTTTTCAAACTAATCGAGTTTCCAACACGAAGCATTAATACTATGATGTTTAATACATATATATAAGTTGGTGCTATGTCTAAAGTATTCCACAAAATAAAATATATACCTTGGGAGATACTTTAACATTTACATTTTTGAAATAAATAGTGATACTTTGAAGCATACTATAAACAAACTCAATTGTTGCAGTGATGGCTAGGATGTGTATCCTAGACCCCAACATAAATTTATGTGCATGGCATGGTGTAAAATTCCAGCCCTAGAATATCGTCGACACATTGACGATTTCTACATAATCTCCAACATCAAATCTTGAAGGTCTAGTATCAAATATCTTACCTATGATCTATACAGTAATAATAAGAGCGTTAGCTATATAATAGCTAAGTAAGCCTCTGGGTACCCCTAGGACCCCTTCATCAAAAGGAACGCAAACAGTTAGTATCCATAATCAAATTATAGTAAGATATAAAATAAGTGTCGACGTATACCTTGAGCAAGTAACCATAACATATTCTCTCAATTAAGTACATATGAATATACGTACAATTATAAATAGTACAATTATATAAACAAACGCATGTTTGATTTAATTACATCATCATGTCGTTACGACACTTGTAAACAACTTAGGATTGTCGTGACATCTTCTTCAACATACAACTGATTTGCTAATAAAAAGGAATTTAACTCTCATAAAATACGTCCGCATTTTTAAGGTTTAGCATTTATTACCATACATAAAATTTTAATTTTTTGTGAATTTTGGGGATGTTACACAACTACATGTAAGAAGAGTTCAAGTGTGTCCAAGCACCATGAGAATTCAATCCAAGGAGCCAAATAGAGTCGAACTTTTGTGTATTCAATCAAAGGAACCAAATAGAGCCCAACTGGTGTGTATTCAATCCAAAGAGCTAACTAGAGCCCCAACTCTTGTGTATTCTATCCAAATTGTCAAAGAAAAAAAAATGGTGTCTGAATTCACTCCAAGATGCAAATGGTTGTCGGACTGTGCATGAAAAGAGCGAAAACATGTGTGGAATAAGAGAAAAAATGCGGGAGAAGAGCACGGGTTATTTTCTGAATTTGATGCTCAACAGGGACATGCAGACGCATCTAGCACGTGCGCGCTCCTGTTGAACGTTAAATAGTTTGGTGGGTAATGCTTACTTCATTTATTGCCAAATAAATCGATATGTTTCAGTTTGTTCCTAGAGCCCCTCCCCCGTAAAGGCCTTTAGGCCCTCTTCTAAACATTAATCCCTAAGTGCATAAGTGCACAAGATGATGATGAGGTGGAGGGTGATGACAATGAAGATGATCATGATGCAGATGAAGATGATAAAGATGATGATGTTGTGAAGATGAAGATGATGGGGATGATGATGAAGATGGTGAAGATGATGATGAGGGTGATGAGGATGATGATGATGGTGATGAAGAAGATGATGATGATGGAGATGTTGATGGGGAAGGGGGAGATGGCAATGATGATGAAGAGGAGGATGATGACGATGATGAGGATGATGATCATCATCATCTCCATTATCATCTTCATCTTCATCTTCATCGGCATCATCTAAATCATCTTCATCATCATATGGAGCTTCTCTAATGTTGATGATGAAGGTGTTGATGATGATGATGATGGTGATGAAGATGATGATGATGAAGAAGATGGTGATGATGGAGATGTTGACGAGGAACCTAGAGATGACAATGATGATGAATATGTTGATGATGATGATGATGATGGTGATGATGATGAAGATGTTGATGATGATGGTGATGGTGATGAAGATGATGATGATGATGATGATGAAGATGTTGATGATGATATATATGTTGATGAGGAACCTAGAGATGACATTGATGATGAAGATGTTGATGATGATGATGATGATGGTGATGATGATGAAGATGTTGATGATGATGGTGATGGTGATGAATATGATGATGATATGACGATGAAGATGATGATGATGGAGATGTTGATGAGGAACCTAGAGATGAAAATGATGATGAAGATGATAATGATGATGATGATGGTGATGGTTGTTAGTATTTCAGCATTCAATTCAATCTGATCTAGGATCTTAACTGAGAGAACAACATGTATAGCATATCAAACACAAGAGACATAAAGCATTTCACTGGGGAAAACCAACAAGGTGAAAAACCCCTCAACTTCCTCAGAGATAGAATGAGCATCAATACAAAGATCACAAAGATAAAACCCCACAACAAGAGAAATTCTCCTAGCAACTGCTCCTCCTCCACTTGTGCGCACTCCTCCTCTCTCTCACTAATGCGAAGTGAGTGAGTGTGTGAATGAATAAATGAGAGAGTCACACTCTCTATTTATACTTTACTTCACTTGATATAATATGTTGATGATGATGGTGGTGGTGAGGATGAAGATGGTGATGATGGTGATGATGATGAAGATGTTGATGATGATGATGATGGTTATGATGATGATGATGAAGATGTTGATGATGATGATGATGATGATGGTGGTGATTAATATGATGAAGCTTATGGTGATGATGATGATGATTAAGATGATGATGATGATGATGATGATGATGATGATGACGACGATTAAGATGATGGTGATGACGATGATGATGATGAGGAAGAAGATGATGATGAGGAAGAAGGTGATGAGGAAGATGATGGTGATGAAGATGATGATGAGGAAGAGGGTGATGACAATGATGATGATGAAGATGATGGATCATGATAAGATGGTGATGATGACGATGATGATGATGAAGATGATGATGATGATTATGATGATGAAAAATATGATGATGATGGTCATCAACATCATCATCCTCATCATCCTCATCCTCATCCTCTAAATCGTCTTCGTCATCATAAGTAGCTTCTAAAATTTTGGATATAAGGAGAATATAAGATGATGATGATGATGATGGTGACAATGATGACGATGATGATGATATTCTTCATCCTCATCCTCATAATCATCATCATCTTTGTCATCTTCATCATCATCATCATCATCATCGTCGTCGTCGTCGTCATCAGCATCGTCATCAGCATCGTCATCATCATCACAATCACAATCATCATCATCACCATCATCTGCATATTCATCATGATCTTCATCATCAACATCAGCAACATCATCATCGTCATCACCATCATCATCATCATCATCATCATCATCATCATCATCTTCATCATCATCATCATCATCATCGTCATCACCCTCTTCCTCATCATGATCTTCATCATCATCATCTTCATCATCGTCGTCGTCATCACCATCATCTTCATTGTGTTCATTATCATCATCATCTTCATCATCATCATCATCGTCGTCGTCGTCGTCATCTTCATCATCATCATCGTCAACTTCATCTTCGTCATCTTCATCACCATCATCTTCATATTCATCTTCATCATCATCACCTTCATCTTCATCATCATCATCATCTTTATCTTCGTCATCTTCATCACCATCATATTCATCTTCATCTTCATGTTCATCATCATCTTCATCAAGATGATGATGATGAAGACGATGAAGATGATGGTGATGACGAACATGATGATGATGATGATGATGATGATGATGATGAACATGAAGATGGTGGTGATGACGATGACAACGATGATGGTGAATATAATGAAGATGATGACAATGATAAGGGTGGATAGAGTGGAAGAGAGTGGGGTGGATTGGGTGGATAGGAAGACAGGGGGTTGGGGTTATAGTAAGGTGGGGGGTCCCAACCTTAGAGGCAATCTCATCATAGTCAACAAAAACAATGAATGAAAATAGTTTGGAACTTTTATGTCTAGTAATGGAAATTAGATTTTACAGAGAAAGAAGCAACGTGTGCTCACATATCTATGTGCGCGCTTCTAGTAACGTGTGCATGCCCATCCATGTGCGCTCTTCTAGTAACGCGTGTGCTCCTATCCACATGTGTGCATTTCTGTGTGCACGTGTCTGGATTCAAATTGTTTTTGGTGCCTTTGCAGGCTTGGAATTAGCTTCGGATAGCCAAACCTTGAGGGTTGGTATGATTTATGGAAGAACACATCAAATGTTGTAACTTCATGTTTTTCACTCCTAGTTCTGCATATGCTCCACTAGTGCATTACAAATGAAATTGCACACACTTGTCGAGCTCTGTGTGTAGATTCTAACTATATATTTTTGGAATAGATCTATTGTTATTTTCTATTTTTAATTCATTTTTAACTGCACTCATGTCAAATTTGTAAAAAGACATAGGTTGTTTATTTGGCCTATAACTTTTGATTGGCTTACCTATTTCGAGAACGGAAAAGAACCCGCACAAGAGTACAAGAATACCTACAACTAAAAACAAAACAAAAATTGATTATTTTCAGACCATGATATGGTGGACCAACTCTTGACCATGTCATTTTAAGGCTTCATTGAATTTCATAATTTAAAAAAATATATAAAATTAACTTTCAAAATTTTGGAAAAATAGCCCCACACATTATTCATCTGTTGCCTACGCCTCTACATGTTTTTTTCCTCATAAATTGACAATTTACATAACAAACAGGTGGCTCAACTAAAACATGTGCATTATGTTTTAGAGAAAAAATAACATACCAATCATAAAATAATGACATTTTTGGGTGGTTATACCACGTTTCCATAAATAAAAGTTATATATTCCAGAAGGTCATCCGTTATATATATAGTGCCCGAAATTTTATTTTGGGTTATCGAAGAAAGAAGTGATGTGTATAAAAAATTTCATAGTTCTGTATGATTGGAGGTTACAATAGTGAAGTTATTTTTAGAAAAGCATGGGAGATAAGTGACATGTACCTTTAAAGATCAAAGTCATAGTTCCATAAATGTTATACTATGGAAATCCTATTTTTGATAGAGATGTGCAATTGAAGGTTATATTGTTTTATCTTAGGTTTCCCGAGGAAATTATTGGAAAGAAGTCACATTATTGTATTAGTTTAGGATACCCAAGAAAATTATTCCAAAGAAGTGACGTCTATCACATGTACTTTTGATAGTCGTGCAATTGTAGGTTACATTGTAACTTTTGATAGAGCATGAGAGAGAAGTAACATGTAACTTTAAAGATGAAAGTCATACTATGGTTTTCATGATTTTCGTAGTAGGTAAATAATAATTTTATTTCAATGAATACAGTGAGCCTCTTGCATAGTGCATAACTAGGATAACACTACCCTCCACACTCGAATTGAAGAAGTTGAACAGAAGATTAATAATTGTCAAAGTGTCAAATCTAGAGATATGAGTATGCAACACCACGTTAGTCTAATAGGTGAAACTGTTGTAAAATACTCATTAAGTACCATTTTAATGCTTCTATTATCACTTCATCACCGATATATATAAGCGGCTGCATAGCTCTTGTAGCACACTCTTTGGTATTTTGGTTCTCAAATTTAGATGAACTTAAATGCAAACAAAGAGAAATACACCCACAAAAAATTCCATCGATCCCATAAACGCTAGGCCAGGCATACAAGATTTAATAATAAGTTTTTGTGATGATTTTTAATAAAAAAAAATCCATACCGATCCTTATGCAATAATTTAAAATTAGCATGAAGCAAACAAACTTTAAAATCCTTTAAAAATGAGCATGCACATCAATTACTCTTTGTATGAGGATTCGTTCAAAACTATAAGCGAAAAGAACCACTAAAGGATATATAACCATATCAAAATAAACCTATTATAATCTTTTTCACAATAAGATAGGAAATATGTACAGTCCAATCATTAACAACCACATCTTTGAAAACAATGAGGACAAATTTAATATAAAAGATAATGGCAGGAAATTATCATGCATGACTATTGAAAGATGACAGCCATTCAAAATCCTGTAGAAAATGGGCTACCTAACATCAAATTTCCACAATATCCCACTATTACAATAATAGAAATAAAAATTTGTTGTAGATCATCAGGCCTGAAAGTTATGACAAGCATTATTTTTCATTGAACTCTTCCTCCATGCTTAAAAGTTTGTAACTTCAGGATATAGACTTTGATTGAGTCTAGGAAACCTGCACTACCAAACCCATGGATCCCTATTATCTTCACCTCTTCCTTGTTGGTTTGAAAGTAAGTTCACTACTATAGCCCACATGGGCCGAGTTTTGTTTGATTTGTGTGAAACATTAATGATTTTATTATAACCCGAGAGTGATGAACACCATAAAATCCGTTGATTTCATGATGATTTCTCGTGTTTCAACTCGTACTGCAAGCAAAGTACAATAAATACAAAATTATTATTTTTCATATAAGCTTGCATAGTTAACATATATGCAGATGCATGAGATCACCTAAGCACAAGGATGTATTAGTAACTTACGACTATTATAGTTCCATTAACACCCTAGGTTGAACTCCCTAGAATTTTCTTTTCCTCACACCGATATCTCAACCTTCGATACCATAATCAAGTTGTACTAAATTCAATGTATCTTGGTTTACTCTCACAGTAATCCAACGAATGCATGAGTACATCCGATCATTAAACAACATAAGAACAAATTAATAAGAAGTCGAATATATATATATCCCCTCTCGAAAACATAAAACCAAAAAAATATATGTTGTGCATTCACATGTTATGATTTATGATATGTAACAAAATCTATTATAAAAAATGTGTTTTCAATGTTTATCGTGCTTACATTGAAACTAAAGTAATCATAAAAAAATGTAATAATTTAAGTAGTCATATACAACGTAATTGACAAAAATATTATACCGGTATAAAGTGAAAATGATAAAAAAAAAAAAAAAATAGTTTAATTAATTTAATTTTTTAAAATTATTGTTAATTGAAAAACAAATAGATAATGAAGTAGAAGTTTTAACGATAATATATTAATTTTTTCTTTCAAAATTAAAATTTTAATATTAATATTTATAAAATTATAATATTTATTATATTATAGATTAATTATATTATATTTTAGAATTTGAGGTGGACTACTATTTATGATTTTCTTAGATTGAAGGAGGATGGAGTAAGTGTACTATGAAGATTGATTATATGGTAGTCGTTCCAAATTTAAAATAAACAATTATATAAAAAAAAAAGAAAAATAATTGGTAGTGATGCCTATATAACTCGTAGCTCATGCATGAATAGATAAAGACAACCCATTTAACTAAAAAAGGTAACAACAGGTAATTACAACTAAGCATAAGTGACTCTGCTAGTACTTATAAATGTTTATATTCTAGAATTTAGGGTGGATTAATAAATATGCTAAATTCCTATATTGTAGAATGATGAGACAAGTGCATTTTTCCTGATTAACAACATGTTTAATTGGAAGAAAAAAAATGACTATAAATAATATTATAACTATACATAAGAAACAATTAACAAATAACTTATTCGTAACATTTAACTTATATCTTATCAATATTTATAAACCACAAATTAAATAACTATACTAATAATACTAATATTATTACTTATGTTTGAAAGTTTTCATCTAAAACATTTATATCAATTTACCTCGTTTAAAATACATAGCCCTGTCCATATGTACTTTGAATTCATAGGAGTCGCAATACTGTAACGTTATCTTTGACAAGTAAGCAAACCAGATGTCAGCACGCTTACACACTTTCCACTATAATCGGTATCCCGTGTTGGGGTCTGAGAGCCATGAATGCCGCCGGGGCGTGCCTGTACGATGGAGAAACTGTGAATTTGAAGTGTTTCAGGATGCTGTACATCGCCACCTTGGCTTCCATTACTGCAAAATTCTGGCCAATGCACACTCGCGGCCCACTCGAAAAGGGAATGAAGGCCGAGGGATGATTGCCTGCGGCTTCTGCTACTCCATTTCTGAAACGCTCAGGCCTGAACTCATTCGCATTGCTACCCCAATACTTTGGATTTCTGTGGACTGATAATACGTCTATTATCACATTCACACCCTTGGGAATCACCATATATTCTCCCAAATTCAAGTCCTTAAATGCCTGTCTTACAAGCAATGCACCTGGCGGATATAATCTCAGCGCCTCGTTCAACACCATTGCAATCTGCACAGGGAGGCCCAATCCTGTTAGTAATAACCAAAAGATTTAAACTGTAATTTGATTGTAAGATGTTAGGTTATTCATGGACTCTTATGAATAAGTGAGGGTACTAATATATTAGTTGTGCAATCTGAAGTGTACATCTATAGGCTGTGCACCCTGGACTGCCTATCTTCAAGTTGGCTAACCTAGAATAGATGTAATATAGTTATATCTTTATCTTCATGTCATGAAGCAAAGTTGACTTTGCTATGTCAGTTAGATAGAGGGAATCAGCAATCAAGATAAGCTTAACTCAAATATCATAAATTCAATTCGAAAGAATTTAACACTTATGTAACTTGAATTTCAAATTATATAACTTGGAGTTTCTCACTTCCAAATTACACAAAATAGGAATGGATATTACAATTTTCAATTTCATGGTTATTTATAGCGAGAAAATGGAGAAAGGCAGATAAGAAGCTTTTCATAGAGCAACCACTCAAAACAATGTTACACTTACTATTTTCAACTTCCCCAAAGAATCCATGGAGAGAATATCACTGATTGAGATCGCTTCCTCACGAGCTTTATCTTGCCAGTCCGGGTGGAGAGCCAAGAGGAGTATTGCCCATGATAGCAAAACGCTTGTAGTCTCCCTTCCTGCAAGGAAGAATGTTTTGCACTCGTCCATTAATTGCTGTGTTATGTACTTCACTCTCTTGCTGTCATTGGTGGAGGAGAGTCTGTCTATCTCTTGCAGCATAAGACCGAGGAGATCATTGCCATACGAACCAGTAGCTCGTCGTTCCTCAATCATCTTTTTTAAGTTGCCCTCTAGTCTTCTCATTCGTTTACATATCTCCACGTTTGTTGGAGTAGGAAGGTAGCTGTGTAAAATGTACTTTACCCGTCATAATATAATATAGTACAGTACAAAGCATTCAATCTGCACACTTGCCATTCATTGCGAAGGTGACATCAGGAATTCACGATAACAGGGATTTTAGCGGATTTCAAGCTCACCTTGGCCACTCCACAGCTTGGTATGATGTATAATTACATACATATTTTAGCTTTAGTACTTCATTATTTGATTTATGGATAATGATAAGGAAACCAAGCTTACAGCTCAATAGATTTCTCAAATATGTGTTCATTTCTTAATGAATGCTACAATAGTGGAAAGGTACATGACATTTTCAGATGATGATAAGGAAACCATGCTTACACCTCATTAGATTTCTCAAATATCCCTTGATTTTTTAATGAATGCTACAATAGAGAGAAGGTGCATGCCATTTTCCCATAATTCCATGGAAATGATGATGTTTCGGCCATTCATCATATTGCTTTTTACTGCAAATTGATGGAAGATAAAAAATAATTAATAGTTGATAAAAAAAAATAACTAGTAATAACATAGCTTTGAGGACCGAATGTTATTATATCTCATTTACTTTTTTATTATATATTTAAACATAGATGGAACGGTTTGATACTATACATTGAATTGTTTAAATATATTTTTGTCATGGCTAATGTAATATTATTTAAAGTTGTTTATATATATCAGCATGAGAAATGGCAAACACTTTGTTTATATATATATATATGTTTATGTTCGGTGTTTGATGCAATCTTTTTCTTAGTATGTAAATTCATTTATTGTTTCTTTGCATTTTGTTCAACTGGTTAGTTTTTATTTTAACTTTTTAATATATAAGTAAAAAGACAGTATTTCCAAGAATCTGATACTCAATAAAAGCCATACATTCTGCATTATTTCTAACTGTGATTTTAGTAGACTTCTCTTTTTTATTTTTTTAAAGTTTTATGTAAATTTATAATACAGATTTGAATCATCACAGTTTCTCTATACTATTATGATTTTAATTATTTTTAACTTTATTTTTCACATTAAAATTGAACAACATCCACCGTCCTATCAAAGACTGTATAAGCATTTCACTCTTCTCCTCTACACAAAACATTTTTCCTCATATTGTGTGGACAAGAAGAAAAGCGATAGAAATTATCACCATATATTCTCTACGTCTGCATATTGTAAGAAAAGTAACATTTATAATTCAGAACTGTTTATTTTGTTCAACTGAGAGTAGGATTGGAAAACATTGTCAATGAATAATTTATATCAAAGCTAAATCAAGAGCTTTCTATGGATCTTGCTTTAATCCAATCAAATTAATATGTTCTATTTTAAAACAAAACCTCCCATCAACCCAATACAGGGTAATTAAATACTAAGTGGGTTCTATTTTTAGGGTAAATAAATACTGATTGGGTCCTATATTTACACAAAACCAATTATAAACTCAATCTAGCAATTGGCTGGGAATTCGTAGGTATCGAAATGACGGCACCATCAATTCTTCTAACTGCGTCAGATCTTTAAACAGTTCTTTTCCCAGTTTGCCATCGCTCATTCCAAACTCGGACCTCAAAATAATGTTGGCAGTCAGTGTACCCATATATTTGGTTAGGTTAATTTCACAACGCCCCCTATGGCATTCGCTATAGTCTCGCCCCATTCATCTACCAACTCTTTGGTACATTTAGACATCATGTCAACAGATGCCTGTAGGGATTCAAAAATATCAAAAGCTTTACTGAAAGAAGAGCGGAGTTAACAGGCATATTTATCATACATATTCATTACATTATAGGAGCATTATTAACTTATTTGTGGCTGTCACGAGGCAATAACTATTATAGCAAAACTAATTACAAAAATTATACTCACTCGATATTCAATAACCCTTATATGATCTTCTGACTCTCAAGTAAATTTATATGAATACTGCCGAATAAAAGTTAGTATGAGACACGCTTGCTCCCAAATGAAATGAGCTTAACCTGATAATATTCATATTCACCCTGAGCATCTCCATATTAAAGGCAGGCCCAACGATTCGGCGCAGGTGAGACCACTGTTCACCGTTAACACTAAACACGCCTTTGCCGAACACAACAGAAACCAATTTCTGGATCATAGGAGACCTTCCAGTCATAAGTGCTTCGAAGATAGAATCCGCTTGACCTCTTCTGCATCGGTCAGAACAATTCTGGGTTCGTGACCAAACCAGATCACAAAATTCTCTCCTGCACAAATTAGATGAATCCTAAATCTTATAATTACAACAAATAAACAATCAATCTGTGACCAGCTTGTTAAACAAATTACTTGTACCGTATCTCCTAGACCACTCGACCAAATATGGGAATGCTCTCTTTCTGAAATTGTGATCTACGGATGACATGTCTGTGCGCATCTCCTGCTGCATCGTGTTGGCAATATCCAGTAGATTGCCGAGCATAAAACGTGGGGGGGACCTTTGAATCCCTGCTTTTTCAGAGCTCCATAGATAGCCCATGGCGTCAATAAGTATTTGATGAAGAAACATAGCAGAAAAGGGAATATTCCAGCGATAAATAGTGTGAATAGCAGACCATTGATACCAACCCCAGAGACTCCAAAGACATTCCATGAGGAAGTGGGAATAGGGAAAAATGAATCAAGTCAGAGTTTATCGCAAGAATATCATGACCTTATTGCAAATAGAGATAATGAAGTAGGGCAAATATTATTCAGTCTGCAGGACATTCCGCATTAAATGGCCTCAGGCTCGATATTGAAGAACTTTAACATAAGCATGTGGTCTAAAAGCGTTTTTATTAGTTTTTATTATTATGTCCCTGAAATATATGAATCGGTTGGGGATATTGTAAATTTTTATGGGGATGAAGGTTTATATAATGTTTGTAGCATTTATTTATTTTAATGATTTTTTTAAATAAGATTTATCTATATATTAATTGGTTTGGTCAGCTTCGATGTCAACTTGGGTTCTGGTGCTCAGGGGCCAACGGCGTGCTGAGGTCATGGGCAGTTTAAATGCAAGTCGGGACTCGAGGTTGCTACGTAATATGGTGTCTCGATTTCTGGGTTGCCGTGTGTCAGTTTGTGTCTCAATTTCTGCAAATCGAAGAGAAATCCCTCAGTTATAAGTTGGTGTGACAGGTCCATACTCTGTTTGCACTGGATGCCAAGTCATATCACAATCACTTCTGCACTTTATCATGTCGACCGCAACTCTAAAGTCACATTGTTGTTGCAGTTTCCACGAACCTGCTTAATTCTCATCAATTTCTTAATTCTCGTCAATTACACGTTTTTTAGACACGCCAGACTTTCTGAACTTGATTGACGATGAGATTTCTTTTGAAATAGAAGAAGCTATTTTAGCCACCTCTGTCTACATCGCCATTATCCCCCAAATTATGCTCAAACGAAATGATGCTCGTGCTCATGACTAATTCGAGTGCACAGTCGAGGATTATCATTCTTCCTGTTTTTTACTATGCAAATCTTTCTGATCCTATGACGACCGACAAAGACAGTAAGGGAGACTATGCTAAAGTCCTCAGCTACTATGAAAAGAACAATGTATATAAGTTGGAGGCTATTCAGGAATGGAGAAAAACTCTATCTAATGTTACAAGGGTAAGCGGTTTTGTCGTGGACGAGGATAATGCATGAGCATCTCTCACTATCCTAATCTGTTTCAGTTTTCAATTTGTTTCATTCATTCATATGTACATGATACTTAAGTTAAGAATTGAAGAGGAGGAAGTGCAAAGCCAAAGGCTCGCACACACACAGGAATGGTGTAAACCAATTCAATTAATTAATGAGAAATGAGTACAATATATAATGAAATAATATTCAACAAACTAAGCTCTCAGATCCTATATTCATGGATCTCAAACCTATCTCCTGATCTTATGAGATGCACACAATCCAATCATTATTATGTAGTCTTACATTTCTACATTATCTCTAACATCCTCCTTTAATGTAGAATTGGATCACAATGCTAAATATGCCTCTAGTTTGAGGCTTACAAATCAGCAAAGCAAATTTAATAATTTAATCCAAACTTTGAACTCTACAATCCTCCTTCTTCATTTTGACCTTAGTTGCTGTAAGATAATATTTGTTTATGTTTTCCTGTTTCCTGCTTTTCCAGTTTGAGAGCTTGAAGTCTTCACACATTGATGTATAGTGCATTCTATTATTTGATTGGGCCTCTGCTGTCCTGGATCTTCCTTCAGGTTCAACACATTCTGCGAAATTAGTAATTGTCATCCAGGCTCGTCTGCAATCAGCTGTATTCTGTGCAGTGGAATTCTGCAACATTGGCTCATGGGTCAACAGTGTCAATGTGTCTATTTCAACAGCACCTGCAAACATGATAGGTTCTCTATCGAAAACACAATCATCATTTTCACCGTCCTTTGGCTTTTCAAGCCAATATGCAATAAACTTCAACTCTGCTTCAAAGTCGACTATTGTTTCTTCAGTTGCTTTAACTACAGCCAAGAAGTTATCCATTAAAATTGTTTCCAACATAATTAAAATATGTTCTTCTCTGGAGAGGCATTCTTGATCATATAGAGGCTCAAGTGCAGCATCAGAAGACATATTTATCTTTTCTTTACTGAGGCAGCTGGACAAGCCAATAGCCACACCAGTCTGCTCTTCTCTTCAGGAAGGCTCTGTTCTTGGCAGCGGATCCTCCTTTCTGTGTTTGTCAACAATTACAGGCAGGCTCAGCGATCTCTCACCCATAGCACGTAGGGCAGGCACCACTCCCTCTCGTTTAGTGTTTCTCCAGCAATTTGAGCAACGTTTAGTAGCAATCAACGATTTATAGGCAGCAATAACAGTGTGATGGTAGCAGCGTTCTATCTTCAGCGTTGAGCTTCAACAATCCAATGGTGAGTCACAACACGATTTTCTCCAGCTGCGATCAATGGCTGTGGGCACGGGTCCAGGGCACCGATTCAAAGCACCGATTTTCTTCAGAATTAGCAGCGATCCAAGGCACTGATCTCAAGCGTTTTTTCTTCTCCACGGTAGTGATCTCCCATGCAACAATGTGTTGTCCTCTTGGCAGCTTTAAATCACAAAATAAACAATTGCTGGTTCCTTTCTCTGACACAACACTCCTTCACAACAATCTCCTGGTATTCACAATAGTGGCTTTGTTTAATTGACTTACTAGCGATGTAGGGCAACGTTCTCTCCTTTCTCGGCAGGAAATCCCCATGTTTCTTCTAAGCATCAACTTCTTCTGGCAGTGTTGGCTCTTTTGCAGTGGCTCTTCTCCTCAGATCTCCAGACAACTTCTGGTAGCCCAAGCTGATCAATTTCTCAGGCGACAGCTCTCTGTTGTACAACAGCGATCACGTATGGCAGTTCTCGTTTGTGAGCAATGAGTCTCTTGCTCTCACATCCACTGATTCTTCGCGTCCTCCTTCAAGCAATCAAACTGGCGACTGAATTTTCACCATAGCCCATGCAACAAGAGAGAGGCGGTGACGTCTCTATGCTTTCAGTAATCTTCCTTCTTCAAGCGCCCCCGATATCAATCAGAATGGTGGCTCCACAAATCAAATAGCTGCAGCGGTGTCTCCTTCACACAGGCACGTTTTCATCCACAGTAGCGAATTTCTCCCTCTTAGCACAACACACTCAACGATCTCTTCAGAGGAGACGTGTATTTTTAACTCTGTATCTCCATTGAGCATATTTACAGCCCACAACCTTTTTATCTTGGTAGCTGGGCAACTCCTCTTTACGGCCCTTCCTCTGGCAACATTCAGACAACAACAATATTTAGATCTGAGATCTGGGCATCTCCCTTGGTGACAACGATTGGCCGTCAGCGATCTCCTCATACACAGCTGGGCAGCGTTCTCAACACCAGAAACGGCTCTCACAGCAATCAGGCTCTCATACAGCCAACTACAATGGGCTTTCACAGCAGCCTCAATGGGCATTCACACTATATTAGGAGGAGATACAACTCAACTCCAGGCCACCAGGCACACACAACAGCAGCAGGCCACAACGGGCACTTCTCACAGCCAATCAGGCTCAGCAGGCCACTAAGGGCTCTCACAATCAGGCCACAATGGGCTCCTCACACCAACAGGCCACTATGGGCTCCTTCACACCAACATGCCACTATGGGCTCTGATACCAAGTTAAAAATTGAAGAGGAGGAAGTGCAGAGCCAAACGCTTGCACACACACAAGAATGGTGTAAACCAATTCAATTAATTAATGAGAAATGAGTACAATATATAATGAAATAATATTCAACAAACTAAGCTCTCATATCCTATATTCATGGATCTCAAAGCTATCTCTTGATCTTATGAGATGCACACAATCCAATCATTATTATGTAGTCTTACATTTCTACATTATCTCTAACAACTTATTTAGGAATGAAGAGCGGATAATGAAGAGCGGATATTGGATAAGGTCGTCCAAATGGTGTTAAATGGCTTTCCTAAGTCACCGGGGGCCTAATGTGAAGGAGACCTTGGCCAAGGCTCTCTATAGTCGGCTTAATAATTGTGGAGTAAGAGTCTTTCTCGACGAGCTGGAATTCCTGCGAGGAGTCTGGATTATTCCTCAAATAGAGGCACCTATGCGGAATCTCATTGGTGCGTGGGTGAGCTCGTTCTCATGCTCGAGTCAGGGGCCACCGTTCTTCCCGTTTTATACCAGGTCACACATTCTGATCTCTGGGATGGACTGTACACTGAAGCCCTGCTCAACCAACAGCGATATGACTCAACGACACTTCAAAATTGGAAAGACGTTATTTCCAAGGTTGCAGAGCTACCTGGTTATGAGCTGAATGAGTGAGGATCTTCCCAATCCATCTTAGTGTGAGTTTTCAATTTTATGATACATAAAATTTGCGTAGTTTATTTACTCTTTGAAGGTTAAATGGATTGGGAAGATCCTCACTCATTTCAGAGGTCTTCATTGATTTTGTTGTTGCTTTCCGCGGGTGGTTTTATGTGCTTGCTTGCCAGTCGTTGGTTTGCAATCTTACGTGTGTGGTGTTTTGTTTTAGAATGCAACGGTGTGTGGATTGTTCGATTGCATTGTTGCGTTGGTTGGCCAGATATGCCTTCAAAATTTCTTGCAATTTCTATGTAGAAAAATACCTGGAATTTTCCTATGGGTGTTTGAACTGTGTTAAATATTGAATCCAGTTTTTTCCTTGTGTTTTCTTCTGGTCTGTTCTATGGATTTTGAGTACGCACACTCCGCAGAAGATGGGTTTTGTTGTTTCTTATCCACACACACCCTGCTGAAAACAAAGGTTGTGTGCTTTTCACTGTGGCTTTCATAAAAAAAATGCATAAAACTCTTTGCTTTCTTGTGCTTTTTTCAGGGATTGGCCCGTTGAAGTGATTTTTGTGTTTTTTCCATGAAAGCTATTTTGTTTTGTTGTTTTTCTTCCTGCGGTTAGATTCATCAACTTATAATTGTGTTTTCATCGGTCGTGTTGAGCCCAAGGCTATAGGGTCATACTGTAGAGGCCTAGGTGTGTCTAGTTCTTATCTAGATTTGGTTTGCCTCACGGGTCAGCCTGATTCCAGAGGTTTATTTCATTGTAGATTTCCGTGTGCTCAGTCCGAACCTATGCATTCCCCATCTGATAGAGATAATATATCAAGAGGGTAGCCATTTTGCGGCCATTTTAGATTCAACTCTCTCTTAGTTTATGAACATAATGACTTTATTTACATAAATATTTTCGCACAGATGTATCTTGATGGTTCCATGTTTCAATTATTTGGAATGGACGACAAACTCTGACCACAGAGCCAATGGATGGTTCCCTTGTATTTATGGTTGCGTTAACCTGTACATACTGTAATTGCTGTGTTTTATCTTTTAGATGGAACTGCCCCTTTAGTGCGCTTTTAATATACAATAGCCTGCGGTGATGCCTTGAAATTTTAGGTATCAATCCTTATAAAATAGAGGGCACAGAACCATTAACTTGGCCAACTTATACCTTATGCTTTAAAGACAAGGAATGTGGATAGTGTTGGAATAGATAATTCCTACTTATCTATTATGAAGTAGAATCAATCCACGTGAGTTGTGTGATCCTAGATTGGTGTGTGTGGTTGAGACATTTGCTCAACCTACTTTCCTATCATTGGAATAAGTTAGATCTTATAACAACCAGTGAGCTCTATATAATGAGCCACACATGTATTGTAATCATGTATTCATTTTTCATTAATTCAATTGATAGTGTTTGTTAATTTGGTATCAGAGCTGAGGGCCTGGGCCAACTCCCTCACGGGAGTGCCCAGGATCCCGATCCTGAGGGGTTCCAATTTTTTTTTGCATAGCCCGTGAAGGAGACAGGGCCGTTGCAATTCCGGTTTGAGGGATGTGCCTGTGCGTGATGAGCTGGGATAGATGTGTTTTATTCCTGTGTGCTGAGCATGACTCCCTCGCGGGAGTGCTCAGGACTATGAGAGAGGAGCACTTCTATTCTATTTTGTGTTTGTTCTGTTTTGCTGTTTGAGTGAGGATTCCCCGTTCCATCTTAGAAATCGTCACTCCTCCCATCCATCAGCGTGAGAGAGAGCTTCACCCTACTGCCTGCGGTGAATGTTGCATTCTGATTGGAGATTGCTGATGATATAAGAGAATTGCTCCCGCCGCTGTCATAAGGGGCCATAATTGTTAAGTGCACAAAACGGGACTTTTGTTGGGCATTGCTGTCTGGCCGAATTGGAGAGAGCTGAGTCGAATTGTGAAGAGTGAGGTGAACTTCCTGTACGCTTGTGATAACGAAACTGGCAAGCTGTGTGAGATTTGTTCAAGTGAGTCGCTGTCAAGATACAAGAGATAGCCGTCTGCTGAAGAGGAACCTGCACTGCCAGAAGAGGAGCTGCTGCGTAAGGTTGGAAGGATCACTGCCTGTGTGCAGAATTGTGAATCGTTACTCTTGTGAGATCACCGTGTGGAAGATCCGCTTTGTGAAAACACTGTAAAATTAGCTACTGTTGTTGATCTCTTTATCTGCTCGTGAGAAGATTAGGGGCTGCTAAGAAGGAGGCTCATTTATATAATTAAAGAGGAGCAAATCACTGCCACTATGGAATTGCTTGCAGGATTGTTGTAGCTGATCAAAGGAATCCGCCGGTAAATTGGTCCTTTACCCATCGTGTGCAGAGGTGGAGCCGCATCAAATTGAGGTAAAACTGTGTCATTTCTGTTGTTGTTCTTATGGCGCGTGAAGATGGCGTGCAGAGAAAAGCAGTGGGTTGAAAGCCGATCATGTCTTTCTATCAAAACTGCGATTTGTGGACATGAAGAGTGAAGAACAAATGGATGAGAAGAATCCTATGAGGATGTCGATATATATATTTTTCACCACTGGGTTGATTTGCAATATGCCATATGTGGGTAAGATTTGACAAGTGTGGTTATAGATATTTATTTGAAGGCTTGAGTAGTAGTGTGGATTCCCTCAATGGTATGTAAAAGATTATATTTGTCTTGTTCAACAATGAAATGATTCAATGTAATGGGTTTGATATGTTTAGAGTATCTGAATCATTGTAAGGGGTGCATGATCGGTTGTACACGACATCCCAAAATTTTTTGGTCTGAAGTTGTAAAGCTTAGCCATAGGCAAGCTGATTTCCCCATGTTGTTGTAAGACCTGTCCCAAGTGTTCAGGCATACGTGTTGTGGTGCGTAATTGCACTGAGTTATCCCTCTTATTCATAGAGTGGATGTGTTATCAAGTTGTGGAATAGACCACTATGAGCAGTACGGGGGTGACAGGTGTACCCGTAGCCTGAACTTGATGAAGGTCGAAGAAGCGAAAGTCTTCGAGGGGGAAAGTTGAGATGGAAGAATCTCAGAGTATGATGGACCAAATTATGATTAAGGGAGAATTTAATCTATTGATGAACCACGTAGCTAAAAAGGATTGCTAGAGAACTGGCGGTTACAGCGGCTGAGCACCCATGTAGTCCGGTAGATGGATTTCTTTTCATATGGACGTCAATAATCATATGCAGGTACAAGGTGCAAGATGAAGCCCGTACTAAAGCAAGCTCAAGAAGGATTGAAGCCATGACAGAGATGAAGATATGACCATATAGATATTTAGATAAGTAGTCATTAAGGGAGAGTGTTGGAATAGATAATTCCTACTTATCTATTATGAAGTAGAATCAATCCACGTGAGTTGTGTGATCCTAGATTGGTGTGTGTGGTTGAGACATTTGCTCAACCTACTTTCCTATCATTGGAATAAGTTAGATCTTATAACAACCAGTGAGCTCTATATAATGAGCCACACATGTATTGTAATCATGTATACATTTTTCATTAATTCAATTGATAGTGTTTGTTAATTGATAGATGGGCATTCTTTTGTTTAGAGAATAGTTCTCAATTTTTTAATGCTATCCAAATAAGGATGAACTTCATGCGAGTATCGACCCAGGTATTATCTGTTTTCAAATTTTCTGATCTCCCTTATAATACTTAGTATTTTTTAAAAAATCGAGTTTGTTTAAATTACAAGTCTGGACAATTATTAATTTTTATGCATGTTTCCAGACTTGGGGATACCCCACTCACGCTTTCTGTGACTGCGTTGAACCCTATGATCTTTGCTTTGTTATTGCCGCTACAAAATGATGATTCCTGTAGATGTCTACTAGATCTCTTTTGTTGCACTAAACGGTGAACCCTGTTATTACCCAGTAAAAACAATACCTTTTATTTGTACTCATGTGAGTGGGAAATATATCTGCACAGTGATATGATACAAGTAATGTACACAGTATATTTTTAACTATACGCAAAGGTAATAACATCACTATTGTTGAGTTAATAACCAGCTGATTCCAGTGCTGGTAAGGACACAATCAAGCGCATGGAATGGAGTTTTGTATGAACCTTATCATATATTTTTAATATAAAAATATAGCTACTTTTTATGTTTGAAAATAAAAGAACACAATCAACGCGCATGGTAAATATTCATATCTTGCACATAAGTGATAAAATGACTGCTCAAACTATGGATAAGTCCTGCGTATGGCGGCCAATGCTACAGACCTTTCTTGTGAGGATTAACATACTCTGTAACATGAATAATGATGTCATTTATCTTTTGTGAGAATATAACCTATTTCCTAAGCATCAGAGGATACAACCATCGTACCAAATATTATATTTATATATATAGAAGATAATCAATTTCACTCTTGAGTGTGAGCAATAAGAAATGGCCCATGGGATGTAATATATTAGCACATGGACACATGTTCTGTGAAAACGTTAGTCTCCGTTGGTCTTAAAATTTATTAGATGCTATATATATATTGTAAATGCGGCCTCCTTTGTTGATTTGATATATTACTGTAATTACAACCTCCACTAAATATGTTAGATCGGAGATAAATCCTCTTTTATTTATACATTCTTTTATTTATACATTAGATCTAGTTCAAATGTTCAAATGTTTATGGTAAGGTTAGTACTATAAGTTAATATAAGAATGTTAGATGAAACACTTGACTTATTGAGTTATTTTGGGTTAAAATGGTGTACAGTATAGTATTTTTCATTTACATAAATATATTAAATAAGATAGGAGAAGTGAATTAGTTGTTATTTAACATGGTAGAATAGAATGAATTAAAACGAAGTGAATTATGTTACGGTATGATTTGTTTCAATTTGCATATTGTTATGAATGCTTTAAAAGAGTTAATGGTTTCATGGATTTTGTTTCAATTTCATATTGTTATGAGTGTCATGGTGTTCATTATAAACTCTTTTCTCTATATTTTTTGTTTATTTAATCCTAAAAAAATAAAAATTCCTTTGAAAGCATACAGATTAGTGATTTGTTTTCATCTTCATACTATTACATGTTATAATTTGTTTTTTGAAAATAATGAACACAGACATGTTATGGATGTAAACAAAGTCACAATATTTTTTATGTTTGGTAAAAGTAATGACCATGTTGATTTCTTTTATTTGAGTCCTCGAGGAAACTCTTATTATGTGCAAGATTTTTGTTAATATCATTTCTAAGAATGTACACTATTACATTTTGAAGGAAAAAATGCAAGTGATTATCTCCAAAGAGTATGAACCGTTTTGAACAAATATCATTACTCAATACATATAAAATTTGACTATTAAAATAATTAATTGCAAATCAACAATGACGATCTTTACATATATTTTACGTTTTAAACAGGTAAATATGGGTAAACAGGCGCGTTAATTTTAACCCTTTACAATTAAAACAGGCAAATACAAGGGTGTTATTTTGACTTTTGGGTGTGAGACTATGAAGATTATGAAACGTTTATGGAGGTGTATATATTCTACTACTTTGGATTTGAATATGTGAGAAAAATATATATGTTCTCAATCATTGAACCACTCAAATTGTACAATTTATAAATTATCTTATATAGACATAATATTGAGTTGGGGTGTGAAATTATGAAAAGTGTAGGGAAGAGTATATATCCTACCTCTTTGGATTTGAACATGTAACTTTTTAAGAGAATAAACATGTTCTCAGTCATTGAACCACTTAAATTATATAAATTATCTTATATAAAAAAATGTTTGATATAGAGAATACTACTCTTAGACTTTCCAAATTCAAGCAAATAAAGCAAGTATCAATGTGAGGAAGTTCATGGTTCTTGTTTTTATATACGGTACGGTTGTGTGATAAGTTTCGATATATGTATTGTTTGATTTAAAATCATAAAAGTTACATGTCAATGGTAATGTACGGTGTTTTAATTAAATATTGTAACATTTGAAATATATTTAATTTAATTTAAAATATTTTTAGATAAATATTCATAATTTACCTTTTTTAAGTTATATCAATTAAATATCCTAATACTTTGTAACATATTAATCCAACCTATTCTAACAACATATTAATTCAATCAATTTGAGACTGGTTTGGGTTAGTTTTTAATGTAAAGGCGGTGTATGGTATGAAGAATTCGTCAACATAGTTCTACAATGTCCATACAAAATAATATAGACATAAAATTCTTTAGAAAAACGTTACCATATAGACTTAAAAACCATATAGAGACAAAAATCATTAGAAAAACGTTACAAAGTGTGTGGAAGTGAGGCCTTACCCTACGTACTACCTATCGTAAACGTTACTTTAACGTATGAATCAAAATTATCTCGAAGCACAACTTATGGTGGAAAACAAAATAGATTCGGTTACGAGAATCAAAGACAAAAATTAATATTATTATAGAAAGATTACATCATTATAAAACACTACTTGGCACAAACAGACAACAATACCGAGTGCTTGAAAGACAATATTTATGGAGTTGACTTCTGGATCATCTTCTTTTCGAATTGTTGCTTCGCATAGTCATAGATTGCACAACTTCTACCCTACCACTTACATGTGGCCAAAGGAGCCAAAGAATCAGCTAAAAGCTATGAAGTTCAAGGACTTCATCTCAATAGTCTAATCAAGGTCCACACACCATCTAATTCAACTTTTTTAATCATTATTGTAATACATCGAGAATATTAAATTATTTTAATTCTATTGAGAAATACAAGTAATACTTTAACTATTATTTTATTATTATTTTTTATAGAAAGTAAAAAATGAAACACATTGCCATAGTTCATTTTATTTAATAAAAATGTTGGAAAGGGGGACATAAATGGAAATAGTTGTTGAAGAGTGTTTTCTGACCCACAAGAAGAAAAGACAAGTGGCTGAAGCCACTGAGTAAGAACTCAAGATGCACGAGGTATCATCCCTAAAAATCAGGTCACAACTCTTAGTTGAGTGTTGAAGAGCACGAGGCTCATAAATGGCCACGTCCTAGGAAAAACACTATAAATTAGTATGTCCATGAGCAGCAGGAGGCTAGCAATGGACAGGGATTGAATCTAAGAATGCAAGAGATGGCGCATTGAAGGATTTTGCTCTTGTGGTTCAACAAACAAGCTCGAGGGTTCTGGAGTAAGTGATTTGGCTGCTCTAGAAGTTGGTTGGGAGGAACAGCTGCACCACTTCTGTTTTCCTGCTAGCTGAAACAGGTTCCTTGCCCTGCTATTTTTCTATTTAATTAATTTAACTTATGTAGGGGTTTAATTTCAAATTTCTTTACTTCTAACCCTTGGTAAAAATTTCATTCATGCATCCACGTAGATCATAAATTGGTATTTTCTTTTATGTTTGTACAATTACATCTCTTAATACATGCTATCGTTGACGTTAAAATCAGATGATAAATGTTATTAAATTTCAATTGTCAATTCTGTATGTTTTCCGTTTAATAATTCACTAAAGGAGTACTTAGCCTACGAAATAAATCATAGAAGTTTTCTCCTTGTTTCAAACTCTCTTTACAACTAGAAATTCTCTTTTTATAGATTCAGATCTTGAATAGAGTTAAATCGAATGGAATCATTCATAAGCTAATTATCTTATGAAATCTTTAAATCTAGGCGAAGCAAACATTTTAGTTTAAACAATTAATTTTGATATCAGTATGATTTGTATATATCCTGAATCTATACCTCTTAATGGAAAACTTTAAATATCATAATCTAAATTAGAAATTAATGAATTTCCTTAGCAAGCTCTTTTGTGGATCTATACTTATTGTCGTTTATATATATTGTCAAATAACAAGGGTTAAATCTTTTATCTTTTGAAATCGACAAAATTGAGCAAAATAAATGTTACAGTTATTCATCCAATTTAGAAAACCATAGTTATATTTCAAAAAAACTCCTTTCTTTCACAAGAACAATTTAAGCTATTCCAAAACAAATATATGTGCAGAGAAGAATACCTAGATTGCATTTAAGTCGTTTTTCTTAAATCATGCTATCATTCAAAATTATCATTGCAGAGAAAGATAGGAACCGTGGGTTGTAAAATAAAAACATTATAAATAGCATTTGCATTAATATCAAATGCCACGGCGATAAGCCCCGCGATATTGGCTTACAACGATAAATGTATTAACCCTATTATTTATCTAATCTCCTTACATAGTATAATCTACCCTTGAAGTCACTCATACCATAAGATTTGCTAGATTTTATTAAGTTAAACAAATTCCTTTCAATCGATGCTAATGCCGATGTTAAAAGAAGGCGTGAAGCCGTAACCAACAATCAATAACTCGATTATGGGACATCCTGAAATCAACATATCTTTAGAAGGAGATTGTCGAACCCTGCTTTAAAATTTTGTAGTCTTGTATCATATCTCTCAAATTAGCCAAGCCGAGACTACTCTGCACCTCAACCTCTGTCTTGTTACCTCCACCCAGAAGTGTGATTTCTCATTTTTTTAAGCACACACTATTTTCACTTATGTATCTTTTAGGATTAACTTTTTATCACAGTGACGGATGTCTTACCTAGGCGTTTGTGCGACATGGGCATTAGAGATGATGACCCTAGCTTAACTCTGCTAGCGCCTCCAACCTGGAAACAATTACATTTCAAAACCCTTAGTATCTTTTCAAATCCCAAGCAAGAAAAGCAAACCGGATTTTAGAGTTTAGAATCCCATTTACCTTCGCTGCACAGCTTGGAAGCGTAGGGTCATCTCCTCCTCAGCAACCCTTATCACTCCCAGCTACCTAAACAAGTTTAAACATCATGCGTAAAAATTAGGTTTTATCTAATTAAAAGAAAATAAAGATTTTGATAAAGCTAACTGTGAATGTCAAGCTATAGTTTTTTTTTCTTCTTACCTGGTTAAGGTTAGCTCGAGGCCATTCATGAACCTGCACTGGGTTGCAACGACTAACAGCAGCACGGTGGAAGCCTCGCACCTCTTCTTCTCCTCTCTGCGAGAAACAAACAAAAGGAAACTTACATCGGGGTCATCTTTCTCGCAGATTTTTGCCAAACACCTTGACAGTTACAAAAATATCTTCACGCGGAGTTCATAGACGAAATCGAATACTTCACACAAAGTTCGTAGACCCATCTTACATTAACGTAGAGCTCATAAAATGTCACGGTGTTAAAACACATCACACTTAACTCGCAAATCAAGAAAAGCTTGCTTTAATGGAGGTTAAGACATTCATAGAAGCATTTAAAGCTTATAAAACCCTTCGCCTGCCAAATGGATGTTGGAGATTAACTCCAAGCTCTGGCCGTAACGCCTCGCTGTGCTGTCAACTCGGAGCCAGGGTGGCTTCCATCAACCACCATTAAAATTACAAGTACGAGCCTTAAATTAATTCAACCACCTTGTTATCGTTCATGAATCCCATCCTTGCCTATAGTTTTTAGACTTTCGACCTTGCACATTTAAACCATATATCACCATGGTCGCACTACTTAGTATTTGGTTTTGAGCTTACGGTTAGTTTCGTGGCCCTCCTTTTTTTGCGTGTGTTTTCCTTAGGATTAAAAGATTATAACAGTATATAGTTTTAAAGGGTAACCCTTATATCAAATTTGGAAAAATGACTTTGAATGCTAAGTCCTTCTACCTCTTGGGTGACCCGCCCTTTTAATTGTGTAATTTGCTTAAAGCATTATCCTTATTTGTTTTACTTCATGAATCTCATAAATATAAATAAAATATGGGGAGTATCCTTTTATTAATTAAAATATTATGCACGTAATTTTTTTTTTAATTATGGGTTTTGAGGTTCATTACATATGGTATCAAAGAAATGGTGACAACACTTGGCCTAAATAAATCCAACAATTAAACATCTGATAAAAACATAAAACTAATGTTGCTATTTTATTTTCTGGTTTGACTCTCTTACTAGATAGGAAGAGGAAGAAATTGTATTTTGCAGGAAGACCATGGCATAATTCAATATGGATGAAGGAGAGGAATCACCTCCTCGAATACTGGTGAACACTGAAGGAGGTGAAATATGGGTAAACTTGAACGAAAGTAGAATAGACAATCCATCAAAACTACAAAAGACTGTCAAAGAATTAAGGTCAGAATTAAAAAGAGTTAGGGGTGAAAACGAACGCATTATGAAAGCTCAAGAATAGATAAATAATTTTATATTAGTTAAAATACACAGTAATGAAAAAGATAAAAATAAAGAAACTAAAGAAGATAAGCCAAAAGCTACACCTCCTAAACCTAAGGGAAGGAAACTAGAATTTTCCAACCATGGGGCTGAAACTTCCAGTGAAGAGTCAGAGAAACAAGAACGTCAAGATTCTAGAGAAAGTAGTGAGAGTCATAAAGATAAAAAGAAGTACAAACCCTATGAAGAAATTTCAGGAGAATTCAAAAAAATTAAACCCCCAATGTTTAACGGTGAAATTGAGAAAGGGGAAGAGGCAGAAGCCTCGTTGCCTAGAATGAAGAAATATTTCCAGATTTATAATTATTCAAATGAACTAAAGGCTAAAATGGCCATCTATAACTTAAGCGGAAAACAGATATCTGGTGGCAAGATATCAAGAAAGTAAAAGGGATTAAAGAACGACAAGTAACCTGGAAAACCTTAAAGAAATTATTTAAAGAAAAGTATATTTCAGAACAATACTACGAGGAAAAAGAAAAAGAATTCTACAAATTAAGGTTGGGTGCTTTAACCATGAAAGAACTTTGCAGTAAATTCTTAAGTCTACTACGTTATGTACCTTATATAACTGATCAAAAGCCTAAAATACAAGGTTTTCTCAATTGCTTACCAACTCCATTTAAAGAACGGATCGAATATGACAATCCGAAGATGCTAGAAGAAGCAACGAGGAAGGTGAATTACTGTTACGAACATAATAAAAATAAGAGAGAAAACATACCTATTTGGAACTTAAAGAGGTGAGATAATTTTAAGAAAAATAATAACAATAGATTTCAAAAAAATTATGGAAACAGTTATAGAGGGTATCAGGCTAACAATTACAAAAATTTTAAACCCCAACACCCTACAGCGAGGGAAAGAGAGCCCTCCCATAGCTATAAAAACACTGCTTAGAAAGAAACACTAAAATGTTGGGAATGCGACGAACCGCATTATTTCAAAGACTACCCTAAAAGAAATAAAACTTTTAATAAAGTTCACTCCATTCAGGAAGCTGTTATAGTTGAAGATATTGAAATGAGTATGCCAAGAATCAATGTTGCACTGGAGAATCGACAAGCATACCATCAAGCTTCAATGGTCGAAATTGAACATATGATAAAAATCCAACCTATTTCCATATTAATTAATCCAGGTGCAAGTTTAAGCTATGTATCACCTAGGGTTGTTGAATTATGTAAATTAGTATCTGAAAAGTTTGAAAAATCTTGGCTGGTATTGTTGTATATGTAACTTCAGAATGTATTTCATATATGTATATTGTAGTCCTGTAGAGATTGTATTATTCCTCTATACAAAAGTGTCATCATTTATATTGTAAGTGTTGTAACTTATACTTGATGCGTTATTAGACCACCTTGTTGGGGTCGGCCCTATATAATTCATGTTGGTCAAAGGGTTATTAGAACACCCTATTGGGGGTCGGCCATGTGGGTCAAAGGGTTATTAGACCATCCTATTGGGTGTCAGCCTAGTCAGCTTTGTGTTATGTGGTTAAGTTGAGGCCGACCTAGTAAAGGTTATTAGGCAATTCAAGTCAAGTATAAATAGAGTGCGGGAGGCACTTTATTTCATCATTCTAATTCTCACACGCACTCTTTGGAGAGTGGCGCACTTGTGGAGGAGGAGAAGCTGCTGCTAGGAGATGTCTATCTCTTATGCTTGGGTTCTATCATTACTCTATCTCTCTCTGAGGAAGTTATTTGGGTTTTTTACCTTTATGGTTTTCCCCAAGTAAACTCTATGTCTCTTGTGTGCTTGCATTATTGTCCATGATTGATATGTTGTAGATATGATGTACATGTTGTTCTCTCAGTCAAGATCCTAGATCAGATTGAAGTAAATTCTGAAAAACTAACATGGTATCAGAGCTAGCCTGAAAGAAGGCATGATATGGCATGTATGACACTTGTTGCACTTGCGATGCTAGGGCTTGATATAGCAAAAACCAGTCATCGTAGAACTTTCACTATAAATCCATTTTGGAGAATTTTTCAGATTTGAAACTTTTATAGTTCGAAGATCAGATCCCCATGTACCTTTTGTCCAAAGGACAACTTCTAATTCATTGTAATTTGTGTCTTATGATCTGTACAATATAGGGTTTCTACCTCTTCCAGATCTGAGTCATAAACAAGTGACCTAGGATAAAAGGTCATAACGTGGGCTAGGAAGCTCCAAATGAAATTTTGTAAAACGTGACAGGTAGTGCACGAACTGTACTTTCTGAGGTAACATTTTTAGAGGCCGAAACTGAACCAATGACACGTGGCACTCCATACAAGTTCACTCTCCTGTTTTATCCCATAAACAAGTCATGTTCTGACACTTGGCATAACTCTCTCTCAGAGAATCCAATTGAGGTCAGACTTGTCGGGTTGGAAAGATGACAGGTCGGGCTACCATGGGTAGGAGTTTCAGATCCCTTGGATTGGAAAGTTTATAGATACACCAAAAACAATCAGGTACATATTTCTGTGAGAACAAAATTATTTTTGAGCACCTTCATTCATGGCTTTGGGAATTTAGTGTTTCGGAGAAAGATGGAATTTTTGTAATCAGAGACCACGGCTGAATGCTACTCATAAAAATTGAAATATAGAGAGCTAGATTATAATTTTAGGTTGGGCAGAAGGCCGGGCTTGATCAGACTCTAGTTCGGGACTTTGATTAGAAAAGTGGAAAATTAGGGCTTCTGCAAAAATGGGAATTTTTGAAATCTGTGACCATGGCTGGAAGCTCCTCGGAAAAATAGAAGAGTAGAGCTTTGGATCGAACCTTTTTATTGGGAAAAAGGGTGGGATTTAACAAACTCTAGTTCGAGGTCATGTGTAGTGAATCCGGAATTTTCAAAGGCAAAATTGAGGGGTGAAACTTTGCAGTTTTCAAATTCTGAGTATACCAGGTTGATCAGCTCATTAAGGAGCATCTTTCTATCCTTTTAGAAGTTTGAAATTCGAAGTTTGAATTTTTAGGGTTTCCCTAACAAACCCCAATCCAACTCAAGATCCATTTTCTGCAAATCAAGTGGATTGGGTTAATCCTAGAAGAAAATGGATTGGTCACCTGCATAAGTGAAGAAGTTCCTATTTCAGAGGGAGATGAGGCTAAGGCCTTACATAAGAAGATTACAAGCGATCTCGACAGGTATGACTTACAGGTATGTTTCGAATTTTGTTCATGGTTAAGTTTATGATATGTTTGTCTTCATATCATTACGGTTAGTACAATCTTGATTAATTACTAGACTTGTCGTATCACCTTAATAAAATTATGAATACATGATAGAAGATATTCATTGATTAAGGTTTTGACACTTATGATTGTACTAATGCATTGTGATGTTGTATGAGGTTCATGTTGTTCACTAACAAGAAAGGTACACCAAAAAAGGAAAATCATGATCTACTTCAAGAACATATGATCATGGTGACATGAAGACAAAGATTCATCCATTGTCATGGATCACATAGAAGATCTACTTACGAGGTATGTATAACTTGGCTCTACAATGGTTAACTTATGAGACATGCAGTTTACTAGCACAATTCATTGAGGAGAACCATAAGACATCATGCGGGTACGTTAGACATAACTAGCTAACATAGTAATCCAGGTATGTTTTTCCTATATCAAGTTAGAATATTACCTTGTGTTAGGATCCCTTATATAAGTATGATTAGTTATGTTTATTCATAAAGTTAGAAATGTAAGTAATCAAGGGTTTATGCATATTATGTCTCTTATCTTGATTGATGAAATGACTAACCAGAAGAGTCATGAAAGTATAGGTTTGAGTAATCACGAGTTTAGGCATATTATGTTTCTTACTTTAATTTATTATATGACTAACCATAAGAGTCCTTGAATACTAATGCTTATTATTTCTTTTTGAAATGATCATGACTATACATGCTTAAGATTATTGTGT
Organism: Larix kaempferi; assembly: GCA_027924585.1. Taxonomy (NCBI): domain Eukaryota; kingdom Viridiplantae; phylum Streptophyta; class Pinopsida; order Pinales; family Pinaceae; genus Larix; species Larix kaempferi. Next base: position 7,911,082 of record BSBM01001102.1, read on the forward strand.
TTTGATAGTATTGAGAATATACTAATAAATGTATGATTATGTATGAGATCTCGAGGATATCACAATAATGATACTTGTAAGCATGCATAGTGATCGAGGATGGATATAAGTTCAAGGACAGGTAATCCAGGAAGCAAAGATCAAGAGGGAGCACACTCCAGTAGTTTCTACAAGGATGGAGATATTCAGAGCGATTTGACCACTTCTCACAATCCACATCAGAATGGAGTTGCAAAGATTCAGAGGGAGTCCACCCAACAACCAAATAAAGATAAGTATTTGAATTGTCATTTCTTACATATTTGTTTGTTTAAATAATTTTGTTCAATGATGTATATGCTTATGTTCCTAGACTTAGGTTGTGTATTATGCATATTAGAATAATTGAATTAATGAACAGTATACTACTAATATACATGGGTAAGTGGCCTATGGCACTGTACAACATTCTATTGCTACTTATCTAGAATGAAACCTCTTTGCTGACATGTTGGGAGTTGTGCACACTCTTAACAATGTTCTGGTAGAGATTGGAAGGCATCTAGAAAGTTACGGGATATGAATAAATGTTTTATTGAAGCATTGGCTAAGATAATTGCATGACTGTATGACATATTTCTTTATGTGTAAGAATTTGTTCTGAAAACTATGAGATGTTTCTAATCATGCAATTTAACTTGTTTTATAGGAAAGATCGTATACAAGCACCTACAAAAGAAGGACTACAACATTTGTTTCAACAACAAAGTTATCTATTGAAGATATTGAATATATTGAAGTTCCCAGGATTTAGGAAGAATGCCATGATCGAGGAGTACCAGTTGATCATGAAGAATGATGTTTGGGATGCAGTTCCAAGACCTGAAGGGAAGTCTGTTGTGACTTCCAAATTGATCTATAAGATCAATCATGCTGCAAATGGTAGCATGGAGAAATATAAAGCAAGATTCGTAGCTCGTGGCTTCTGCCATAAAGAAGGGATTAATTATGGACTCAAGTATGATGCGAATCAAAAGTTTAACCTGCAGGGTTATTCAGATTGGGTAGGCAGTGCTGCAGATAGGAAGAGCACATCTGGGTGCTACTTCAGTATGGGCTCAGGTGTGATCTCCTAGTTTAGTAGGAAGCAATCATGCGTAGCACTTAGTACAGCTGAAGTAGAGTATGTTGCAGCTTGTTCGGCTAGTTGCGGGGCAGTATGGCTCCAGAAGCTATTGTTTGAGTTATTTGATCTCCTGCTGGAGGCTACTGGTATCTTTTGTGACAACCAGAGTTGTGTGAAGCTGTCTGAGAACCCGGTGTTCCACGACAGGTCGAAGCACATAGAGATAAAATATCACTATATTAGGGATATGGTTCAGAGAGGAATAGTGAAGCTCTTGTATGTTTCGACGGATGAGTAGGTTGCAGATGTGCTGACGAAGCCACTAGCCAGAGTGAAGTTTGAATACTTCAAAGAGAGGCTTGGTGTTCTTCAGATTGACGACACTTTGAGGAAGAAGTGATGGACACATTTGTTGAAGCCATTCCAAGCATGGTGAGAGGAGAATCCTTCCATGGCTATGGATGTAAGTGTTGGATGATGAGCATCAGAACGATGCTCCGATTACTGCTCTATATATGCATCATGTTGGATGTTGGATATGATCAGTTGGATCATTTATATGTATGTATGCATCATGTTGGATGCTGGATATGATCAGTTGGATCATGGGTATGTATCTGTAGATGTATCAGGTGGATACATTGTATAATTAGGTAGATCATGTATGTTGATATGTATCAGGTATGATCAGGTGGATCATATTTTTGTATATGTATCACGTGGATACATTGTATGATTAGGTAGATCATGTATGATGATATGTATCAGGCATATACTATGTATGCATTAAGTGGATGCATTGTGTGATCAGGATGATCATGGATGACGACCTTCAGGATGTTGCTCCAGATATGCATCAGGACGATGCAGTGATGAGTATCAGGACAATACTCTAGATGATATGCATCAAGATGATGCTATGATGATGATCAGGATGATCATATGTATCAAGTGGATACATTACATAATCAGTCGGATTATGTGTGATGAGTTCCGAAGACACAGATGCACATGAGCTTTTCGAACATGGTTGTAGATGTGTTCTCCCATGGTTGTGATGTAATTGCTAGGCTTTTCTGACATGGTGGTAGACGTGTTCTTCCATGGTTGTGATGTAATTTCCAGGGCCATTCGAGCATGGTTGTAGATGTGTTCTCCCATGGCTGCAATATAAGTGCTGGGGCCATTCGAGCATGGTTGTAGATGTGTTCTCCCATGGCTGCAATATAAGTGCTAGGGCCATTCGATCATGGTTGTAGATTTGTTCTCCCATGGCATTGATATAATTGATGGGGCCATTTGAGCATGGTTGTAGATTTGTTCTCCCATGGCTGCAATATAAGTGTTGTGCCATTCCGACATGGTGGTAGGTTGGTCCTCCCATGGTCGTTGATGTAAGTGCTGTGAGCCTTTCACGGATGGTGGAAGGTTGGTCCTCCCATGCCGGTGAGTGTAAGTGTTCTGTGTGTGCATCTAGGTTGTGCTTCGTGATACTCTGTGGCCATGGACAGGTTGTGCAGTAGCATGTAAAATGTCTTGGGAGATCCGATAGGTTGAGCTGTGTGCTTGTAATCAGTCCTGGGATGCTCTTTCCAGGTTTTGTGATGCACGTAATAAGTCCTAAGGATTCCACAGTATGGCTAGTGATGATGAAGACCTGCATGTGGTGAACCTACATCCAGTATAAAAAAGGACTGGCTCTTTAGAACTTCCTATGACGAGTAGATTCAGAGATTGATTGAGATAGAAGCAGTGGTGATGATGATGATGACTCGATGATGATTATCCAGTGATGATGATCTAGAGAAGAAGACTTGTGCTTGAAGACCTGTGTCAAGAAATACCTTCCTAGTTAAGAGGGTGTGTTGATGTATATGTAACTTCAGAATGTATTTCATATATGTATATTGTACTCCTGTAGAGATGGTATTTTTCCTCTACACGGAAGTGTTTGTATTCCTATAGAGATGTTATTATTCCTCTATACAGAAGTGTCGTCATTTATATTGTAAGTGTTGGAACTTATACTTGATGGGTTATTAGATCACCTTGTTGGGGTCAGCCCTGTATAAGTCATGTGGGTCGAAGGGTTATTAGACCACCCTATTGGGGGTCGGCCATGTGGATCAAAGGGTTACTAGACCACCCTATTGGGTGTCGGTCGAGTCAGCTTTGTGTTATGTGGTTAAGTTGAGGCCGACCCAGTAAAGGTTATTAGGAAAGTTAAGTCAAGTATAAATAGAGTGCGGGAGGCACTCTATTTCATCATTCTAATTCTCACACACACACTTTGGAGAGTGGCACACTTGTGGAGGAGGAGAAGCTGCTGCTAGGATATGTCTATCTCTTATGCTTGGGTTGTATCAATGCTCTATCTATCTCTGAGGAAGTTATTGGGGTTTTTCACCTTTATTGTTTTCCCCAAGTAAACTCTATGTTTATTGTGTGCTTGCATTATTGTCCATGATTGATATGTTGTAGATATGTTGTACATGTTGTTCTCTCAGTTAAGATCCTAGATCAGATTGAAGTAAATTCTGAAAAACTAATAGGTACTAAACAGAAAGTCACTAGTTGATTGAAAATTGTGAAGTATTGATGAATGAATTTAATACGAATGCTAATTTGAATATCTTACCATTAGGTTCTTATGATATGTTGATTGGAATGGATTGGTTGGAAGAACAAAAAGTTATGCGGAATTGTGTTGACAAGACGTTTACATGTATAAATAAGACTGGAAATTCAGTTAACGTAACAGGAATTCCTAGAAAAACCATCATCAGAGAAACCTCAGCCTTACAAATGAAAAGATCAATACGTAAGGGATGTAAACTTTTTGTTGTATATGTAATAGATAATAAGGAGCAAGATAAAAAAACTTAACATAGATGATATACCTATTTTAAAATATTTTAAAGCTATCTTTCCAGAGGAAGTTCCTAGACTACCTCCAAAAAGAGACATAGACTTTACGATTGATCTCGTACCAGGAGCAGTACCAACATCAAAAGCTTCATATATAATGAATATAATAGAACTGACCGAACTTAAATCACAGTTACAAGAATTAATTGACAAAGGTTACATTCAACCTAGTGTTTCCCCTTGGAGAGCACTGGTCTTATTCGTAAAGAAAAAAGACGGAACCTTAAGACTATGTATATATTATCAACAATTAAATAAAATGACGATTAAAAATCGATATCCTTTATCCGAGATAGTCGATATATTTGATTAGTTCCAAGGGGCCACAATATTTTTAGAAGCCACAATCTTTTCTAAAATATATTTAAGATCTGGCTACCATCAGGTACGGATCAAGGATGAAGACATCTTTAAAACTGCTTTTAGAACTCATTATGGACATTACGAGTTTGTTGTTATGCCTTTTGGTTTAACAAATGCACCTGTAGCTTTTATGTGTTTAATGAACAATATTTTTAGCAACTATGTAGATAAATTTGTAGTTGTATTCATTGACGACATATTGATTTATTTAAAGAATAAATAAGAGCACGTAGAACATTTAAGAATAGTCCTGAAAATTTTAAGAGAACACCAAATGGTTGTTAAGTTCGGCAAGTGCAATTTTTATAAAGACAGAATTCAATATCTAGGAAACGTAGTGTCTAAAGATGGGATATCTGTCGACCCTGATAAGATTAAGGATATCACTGAATGGGCAGTTCCTAGAAATGTAACTGACATAAGATCTTTTATGTGAATTACGGAATACTATCGAAAATTCATTAAGGGGTTTTCGAAAATACCTTACCCCATAACCTCACTACAAAAGAAAGGTAAAAAGTTTGACTGGAATGAAAAATGTATGGAAAGCTTCAATAAACTAAAACATCTTTTAAATACCGCCCCTATACTGAAAATTGCCGATCCTTTTAAAGATGTTGTCATGTGCACTGATGCATGTAATGAAGGATTAGGCATAGTACTAATTCAAGAAAACCATGTTATAGTTTATGAATCCCTAAAATTAAAAGAACATGAGAAAAATTATGCTACGCATAATTTGGAACTCGCTGCAATTATACATGCGTTAAAGATGTGGCAACACTACCTAATCGGAAGAAATGTTTTACTTATGTCAGACAACATAAGCCTAAAATACTTGTTCGACCAATAGAATTTAAACGCTAGACAAACAAGGTGGCTGTCCTTTTTAAGAGAATATGACTTTGAGATAAAAGATATAAAAGGAAAGAAAAACAAAGTTACAGATGCTTTAAGCCATCATGCAAATTTATTATTTCCAAGCAGCAGTTACGAATCTGATTTAGAAAATCAAATTTTAAATGCAGAAAATTTTGATAAGGAATACCAAATTTTAAAAAAGAAAACTGCCGAAAATGAAAATAATCAGTTAAAAACAGATCTCTATATTACTGAAAGAGGATTATTACTGTATAAAAGCAGATTATACATACCCAATTCTGCAGAAGTCAAGTTAACTGTTTTGAATGAATTACACAAGAAACCCTATTTAGGACACCCAAGGTATCAAAAGATGATCACCATGATCAGGAAGGATTTTTTTTGGCCAAACATGAAGAAGGAAGTAGCAGAATACTTAGCTCACTGTTTATAATGCCAACAAGTCAAGGTTGAACACCAACATCCAACAGGACTATTGCAGCCACTACCCGTTCCAGAATGGAAATGGGAAACGATCAATATGGATTTTATAACTGGCTTACCGAAGAATTTCAGACAACATGATTCAATCATGGTTGTAGTAGATAAGTTAAGCAAAGTTGATCACTTTATTCCTGTGAAATCTACCTATAAAGTTGTTAACATTGCAGCTATTTTCATGAAAGAAATATTTATGTTACATGGTGTATCAAAGGTAATAGTCTCAGATAGAGACGCAAAATTTACAAGTAATTTCTGGAAGGCATTGTTTAAAGGTTTGGGGACCCAGTTGAATTTCAATATTGCATATCATCTACAAACGGATGGGAAGACTGAAAGGGTAAATCAAGTCTTAGAGGACATACTAAGGATGTATGTCATGGATAAACCAGGTAAGTGGGAATATTACCTACACTTAGTAGAATTTGCATATAATAATAACTTTCAAGTTTCTACAGGTATGAGTCCCTTTGAAACAAGATAATTTTAGGGGCAAAATTTAGCGCATGGGCTATTTTTCCATTATTTTTTCCAAAAACATATTCACCAATTTGCATTTTTTGAAGCCCCATTTCGCCCAATTTTGATGGGGTAAACTTTTTTCACTCTAAAAATCGCCAAATTTTATATAAACTATATTAAATCCTTAGAAATTGAAATAATTTTAGAAAAATATCGCCAAATATTTTATAGTTGACATTTTAAGAATTGGTAAGATTCGCCAAGGTTTATACAGTTTTAAATAAGTATGGGTCCTTTAAATTATCCCTGCTTTGAAATACTATATGGACATAAGTGTAAGACTCCAATCTCATGGAACAATCCCGTGGATAGATTGATGTTAGGACCTGATTTACTAAAAGAAATGGAACTAACCGTGAACCAAGTACATAAAATTGTTAAGGCTTCCCAAGACAGGCAAAAAAGTTATTTTGACTTGAAAAGAACTCATCGAGAGTTCCAGGTAGGTGAGTATGTTTTCATAAAAGTAAGACCCAAGAAAATCTCCTTAAGGTTGGGCAAGTACTCCAAGTTGGAAGCTAGGTATTGTGTGCCATTCGAAAATTTGGCTAAAGCAGGGCCAGTAGCATATTAGTTAGCCCTACCACCTAATATTAAAGTACATGATGGATTTCATGTTTCCATTCTAAAGAAATATGTTCACGACACTACTCATGTTATTAATTGGGATGTTATACAAGTGGAACCCGACGGAGAGTTCCAGGTGGGACTGGAGCATATCCTCGATAGAAGAGAACTCATACTCCAGAACCGTACCATCAGACAAGTAAAGGTGCAATGGAAGCACCTTATTCCGGAAGAGTCCACGTGAGAATTGGAAAGTGATATGCGGGAGGCATATCCAATCCTATTCAAGGATGAAGAAATGGAAGAATAAAGACAAAAAAATAATAATAATAACACCGAGGACGGTGTTATCCTCTAAGAGGAGGTGTATGTAATACACCGAGAATAATTAAATTATTTTAATTCTGCTGAAAAATACAAGTAATACTTTAACTATTATTTTATTATTTTGTTATTATTTATGACAGAAAGTAAAAAATGAAACAGATTGTAATAATTCATTTTATTTAATAAAAATACTGGAAAGGGGGACATAAGTGGAAATAACTATTGAAGAGTGTTTGCTGACCCACAAGAGGAAAGTAAAAGTGGTTGAAGCCACTCAGTGAGAACTCAAGATGCAGGAGGCATCATCCCTAAAAATTAGGTCACAACTCTTAGTTGAGTGCTGAAGATAAGGAGGTTCATAAATGACCAAGTCCTAGGAAAAATACTATAAACTACTATGTACATCAGCAGCAGGAGGCTATCATTGGACAGGGATTGAATCTAAGAATGCAAGAGATGTCGCATTGAAGGATTTTTCTCTTGTGGTTCAACGAACAAACTCGGGGGTTTTGGAGTAAGTGATTTGGCTGCTCTAGAAGTTGGTTGGGAGAAACAGATGCACCACTTCTATTTTCCCGCTAGCTGAAATAGGTTCCTTGCCATGTTGTTTCTCTATTTAATTAATTTAATTTCTGTAGGGGTTTGATTTCAAATTTATTTACTTCTAACCCTTGGTAAAAATTTCCTTCATGCATCCAAGTAGATCATAAAGTGGTATTTCTTCTTATGTTTGTACATCTATATCTCTTAATACATGCTATCATTGATGTTAAAATCAGATGATAAATATTATTAAATTTCAATTGTCATTTCTATATGTTTTCCATTTAATAGTTCATTAAAGGTGTACTTAGCCTACGAAATAAATCATAGAAGTTTCTCCTTGTTTCAAACTCTGTTTACAACTAGAAATTCTCTTTTTATAGATTCAGATCTTGAATAGAGTTAAATCGCATGGAATCACTCGTAAGCTAATTATCTTATGAAATCTTTAAATCTGGGTGAAGCAAACATTTTAGTTTAAACAAGTAATTTTGATATCAGTATGATTTGTATATATCCTTAATCTATACCTCTTAACAGAAAACTTTAAATATCATCATCTAAATAAGAAATTAATGAATTTCCTTAGCAAGCTTTTTTTTGGATCTATACTTATTGTCGTTTATATATATTGTCAAATAACAAGGTTTAAATCTTCTATCTTTCGAAATCACCAAAATTGAGCAAAATAAATGTTACAGTCGTTTATCCAATTTAGAAAACCACTGTTTTATTTTAAAAAAAAACTTTCTTTCACAATAGCGAGTTAAGCTGTTCCAAAACAAATATATAGGTAGAGAAGAATAACTAGATTGCATTTAAGTTGTTTTATCTTAAATCATGCTATCATTCAAAATTATCATTGCAAAGAAAGATAGGAACTGTGGGTTGTGAAATAAAAACATTATAAACAGTATTTGCATTAATATCGAATACCACGGCGATAAGCCCCGCGATATTGGCTCACAATGATAAATATATTAACCCTATTATTTATCTAATCTCCTTACATAGTATAATCTACCATTGAAGGCACTCATACCCTAAGATTTTCTGGATTTTAATAAGTTAAACAAATTCCTTTCAAATGATGCTAATGCGGTTTTAAAAGAATGCATGAAGCCATAACCAATAGGAAATAACTCCATTATCTGATAGCCTAAAATAAACTTATCTTTAGAAGGCGATTGTTGAACCCTGCTTCAAACTTCCGTAGCCTGGCATCCTATCTCTCAAATTAGCCAAGCTGAGATTACTCTACAACTCAACCTCTATCTCGTTACCTGCACCTAGAAGTGTGATTTCTCATTTTTTTAAGCACACACTATTTGCAGTAATGTATCTTTTAGGATCAATTTTTTATCATAGTGACGGATGTCTTACCTCGGATTTTATGCGACGTGGGAATCAAAGATGATGACCCTAGCTTAACTCTATCAGTGCCTCCAACCTAGCCCAACAATTGCATTTCGAAACCCTTAGTATCTTTTCAAAGCCCAAGAAAGCAAAGCAAACCGGATTTCAGAGTTTAGAATCCCATTTACGTTCTCTGCACAACTTGGAAGCCTAGGGCCGTCTCCTCCTCAGCAACCCTTATCACTCCCAGCTACCTGAACAAGTTTAAACATCATTCGTAAAAATTAGGTTTTATCTAATTAAAAGAAAATAAAGATTTTGATAAAGCTAATTGTGAATGTCAAGGTATAGTTATTTTTCTTCTTACCTGGTTAAGGTTAGCTCAAGGCCATTCATGAACATGCACTGGGTTGCAGCGACTGATAGCAGCACGGTGGCAGCCTCTCACCTCTTCTTCTCCTCTCCGCGAGAAACAAACAAAAGAAAACTTACATCAGGGTCATCTTTCTCACAGATGTTTTCCAAACACCTTGATAGTTACAAAAATCTCTTCACGCAGAGTTCACAGACCAAAAAGAATACTTAACACAGAGTTCATAGACCCATATTACATTAATGCAGAGCTCATAAACCTTCACGGTGTTAAAACAGATCACACTTAACTCGCAAATCAAGAAAAGCTTGCTTTAATGGAGGTTAAGACATTCGTAGAAGCATTTAAAACTTATAAAACCCTTCCCCTGCCAAATGGATGCAGGAGATTAACTCTCAGCTCTGGCCTTAAAGCCTAGCTGTGATGTCAACTCGCAGCCAGGGTGGCTTCCATCTACCACCATTAAAATTACAAGTATGGGCCTTAAATTAATTCAACCACATTGTTGTCATTCATGAATCCCACCCCTGCCTATAGTTTTTAGACTTTCGACCTTGCACGTTTAAACCATATATCACCATGGTCGCACTACTTAATATTTGGTTTTGAAGTTAGGGTTAGTTTCATGGAACTCCTTATTGTTGTGTGTGTTTTCCTTAATATTAAAAGATTATAACAATATATAGTTTTAAAGGGTATCCCTTTTATCAAATTTGGCAAAATGCCTTTGAATGTCAAGTCTTTCTACCTCTTGGGCGACCTACCCTTTTAATTGTGTAATTTGCTTAAAGCATTATCCTTATTTGTTTTACTTGATGAATCTCATAAATAGACATAAAATGTGAGGAGTATCCTTTTATTAATTCAAATATTATGCACGCAATTTTTTTTTTAATTATGGGTTTTGAGGTTCATTACAATTATAATAACTATAAGGAAAGGTTGACTAACATGTATAATTCTTGTATAATAATTATAAGGAAAAGTTAATATACTTCATAGCATCTAATTCAACGATTTTAATTTATATAATAATTATAAAGAAATATTAACATATATAATTTTTTTTTTAATGTATACATAATAATTATAAAGAAGAGTTAATATAATATATATAATATATTTAAAATTAATATCATATATATATATATATATATATGATATTAAATTTAAATATATTATATTAATTTTATATATATCTATATATATCTATATATCTTTTTGGGACAGATGTTGATATATGTATAGCTTGACACTCTGAAGGTGTTTTGGGAGAATATTGTTCTGAACTGAATATCTTGAGTCAAGATATGATCACATCTTTGTACTATTTGATTCTATGGAATAGCAATAGTACAATTTTTTTCTGCTGGAAATATATATATATATATATATATATATATATATATATATATACACCGTCTTTTAGTTCAAGAAAATTACTTTTAATTGAACATTATCAAAACAATCATGGTTCCCTTTTTCTTAAATGAAATATGAAGTGTAGAATGGAATCCAATAAATAAAGTAATTTATTTAGCAAAACATAACTTCCAAAACAATTGAAATGGTAGAGGTTAACTTCTTGGTGTTTTTGTGTTAAAGAATATTTAAGAATCATGTCTTGAGAGAAACTCACAAATACATTTTAAATTGGCGGAGTGCTTTAAGTTGGACAAAGGTAAAGACAAATTAAGAGGATTGTGTTGCTTTGTGCTCGGCACAAAGAATGGGTGAAAGGTTAAAAAGAGTTACTAAGGAAAAATGTGGTTATGTGGAACCATGTGTTATTGTACACCATGTGAAGATCATGAGGTTGAATGTACATGAAGGTTTCCAAGGTGAAGTCAAGCATTATGAGTAAAATTATGAATGTGGGTGTTTATTTTGGGGGCCCAAGTTTTTCAAGTTTTGGAAGTCATATTTGAAGGCCAACATTTATGGTGATAAACTTTTGTTTACTAAAAATAAATATGCTATAATAGTCTAGCAAAAGTTTATTTAATCATGACTATAATTTTGTATCCAATAGTGAATATACTAATTATTTAAATTTTTTGAATTGATAAAGGTGAAAAAATTACATAATTCAAACATGTTTATGAAGTCACATCTTCCCCAATTTCCACAAAAACTAAAACAATATTTAACCAAAAATTAATTAAAATTAGTAGATCTCAACCAAATTCAACAATATTTGTACTTATGGAAAATAATGGTATGTAGTATTAAATTTATGGGAGAAATTTTTGACTTTCGACAGATAACTAGAAAATTATACTTGTCTGAATGTGGGGCCACTTTTAATAATTAAGGATCTTTCATTTTCATAGTGAACTTTACAAAAGTTTTTCCGAGGGAATTTTTGAAGTGTTTTTTTTTTCGAACGATTTTTTTAGGTGATTTTTTTTTCTAAAAGGCATATTTTTTCTTAAAGACTCAAATGCATTTTTTTTAAGGTAAAAAATCAAAGGCAATTCCTTTGATTCACATCACCAGCACCATCACCACATCTACTAGGGATTCTTTGGCTCTCTTCCTCAAAGTATCCAAGGAAAAATTTCATTAATAATATGTTTAATAATGTGGGATTTTTTTGGAGGGCAACATGCTTTTGATTTCAAATAATAAAAATGAATTTTACAAGCAACATGAACAACCACTGCTTCATATTCTTCAAACAAATATATATTTCTCGAGAGCCATAATCCCCAAAGTATTAAACAAGATAGCACTCTAAAATAATTTACCAAAGGATGCATCAACCACTCTTCGAAGCACTATAATAGAGTATTGCTAGATCATGACCCATGACATACAAGCTGAGCACATACATCCTGCCACATAACTTTTCTTCATATTTACAGATGCAAATATTTTGCCCACACGGATTACGCTTGGTACAATTATCCCATGTTAAAAGTTTATTGTCTAAACAAATACAAGCATTTAATTTGCTGACACAATGGCCTCGTAAGATAATTTTGTTGTGAGTTGTCCATTTACGCCATTCCTCAACCAAACCATATTGTCTTCGTGATCGGAGATCTAAATCGCACTATGTTTAAGTTACGATCGAGTCGAATTTCACCTTTGAATTTCATGACCTTCGATCACTATGTCACGAAGCTTGTGAATGTCAGATTGATGTAATTTCGATTTTAAATTATTGGAGAGAATTTTATTACCGTCGCACCTGATCCAAGGTTCTTCCCCAATACGAATAGGTTTCATTTTCCTACCTGCCACACTATCCAATTCCCTAGAACAGGAAAAGACCTTACCATACACTTCCGGACATTCAAAAATCATGTTGACACTAATGGCTTTGATCTAATCTAGTCTTCGACCAAACAATCCTTTAAATATTTGCTTCTTGATATCCTTCCCCAAAGCCCCTCATTAAAAATAAGTCTCTAAAGTGATTTTGCACCCAAATCCATTCTAGAATCATGAATATTTTTCATCCTCGCCCTCCAGAAGCTTTAGGTCAAGCCAACCTTGACCATTTCACCAATGGTATTCCCTCCTTTGGCTTTTGACTTGTCCATGGGAAGCTAAAACACTTCTTCCTAATTTTTGTAGGATTCCTTTGGAAATATGAAAAATTGAAAACCAATAAACCGGGATTCTCTCCAAAACAAATTTGATGAGTACAAGCCTCGTGCCAGGAGACAACCATCTATTACACCACCAAGCAATTATGGTTTCAATTTTTTGATACAGCCACATCAATTCAGAAACCCAATAATCATGTGGCTTTAAAAAAATCCATGATACTTCATCCCATTCTAGAGAGAGTTATCAGAAAAAGTAAAAAGATGAAAGATAAGGTTTTACACATCATCCCTTAAAACATGAGCTAAAATCTAAGACTTTGAGGCATTTATTTGCATCTATGTGGCCATACAAAAAGTATCCATAATTTTCTTGAAGCATGTCCATTCCAAATAAGTACCCACACCAAACAATAAGATATCGTTCACGACCAGTAAATGGGTTAAGGAAATTTAATCTAAAACTTGCATACCTTTCAGCTTCCCTTGACTCATAGCTTGCTTGATTAGTTTACTAATATCCTTCACATATAATAAGAACAAGAATGGATAATGTTGGCAACCTTTGTTAAAAAATCTAATCATAGTTCATTATTTTACCTAACTATTATACAGTTACATGACAATTATGGTCTTTTTGTATTATATATGTACGTTTATGTACATAGTGAAGAGAGCTTAATTGCTCATTAATGATTATAGAGTATGCATTTTATGTCATTGTTGGTCTTCATGTCTTTCTTTATCTTCATATATTTTTCATGATGTGATATATAACATCGGTATCAGAACATGAGGTGAGACAACCTGATGAGAAGCACTTAGGTCCTGTTGCTTCCCTTAGTGGTTGTGGGACTGTCGCTTGTTTTTTTGAACTATTGGTCTTAGTTATGGCCCTGGTCATATCACTCAAGGAGAAGGCTTTGTTCCAACCACCATTCATGGTTGGTGAAGTAAGATCTCGTACCATGTCAAAACTATTCCGCGCAAGTATGAGAGAGATCGCTACACATTTTTTGTTGTGAGATAACAAAGGCTTAGACTATAGACACTATAAAGGTGGATGCATCGAATCTCTTGAAGGAGCCTATGATGTTGACCATACAAAAGGAGCCACATGTTTTAGTAAAGATGCTTTAGAATAATTTTTTAATTATTAAAAAAAGGAGGAGAGCCACCATTTATATTTTCGTGCAAGGTTTCTTTTAATTTGAGTTATCAAACCTTTGGAGAATTTATTTTAGAAAATAAAAAGATTTTAAAGAACATCCATAGAAAAGAAAAGAAAATCGACATCAAGGGATATCTAAGCGAGCCAAATATATATGTTGAGAGATCCTCCATCGCCTTTATCTTCATGACTGGGAAGAACTTGTCCATGCGCATAAACATACAAAAACTAAAATAGTAATTTTTGACACAGTGACTATCAACAGGGGTTCACTTCACACTGTTGTCAACAAACATCAACCAAACTCTCTTAAACACCGGCCCAGAAAGGTGTAACCCTTTCCAGTGACACCTGCAAAGCGAGTGAAGTCTCACCCGATATGAATAAGGGGGATGCAGGAACCACGTTTCCGCAGTGGGGGGAGGACGTGCAACAAATCACACTTTACAAGTACAAAAACCAGATATTATGCCTTCGCAACATGCTAATAGTTTATACATTCATTCATTCCCTTCGCATATTCAGTGTTTGAACAACATCCGTAATCAACATGGTTAAACTAATCATTCGCATGAACAGCAATTACCAAACCATAGAGTCTTTAAAAATTTCACAAATACTTGCATTCATCATTTAACAGAAACATAGACAAAAGATATAACCATAATCGAACATCTTCATGCATTCATTAAAACCTATGGTATAACCTTCGCAGAAACAGTCAAAACATCTTACCGTGGATACAAAAATGGTTCAAAACATGTCATTCTCCGATTCAGCTATATACAGATGCCCTTAGGCTTACAATCATACTCCTATTTATATGAAACTAAATGGTTACAAAATGGTCCACATAACCCATTCTAATTAACTTTAACCAATATTGCACTTTCGTCGGCTCCTTGTTCTCCGTGAATGATCCTTCTTCCGTGAATTGTCCTTCTTCACAGCTATCATCTTCTGCACTTTATGCGGTCTAACCCCGTGCCAACAGGCCCCCAAGACAAACTTGTGGCTTGCCCTCAAGCCACCTCAGCTGGACACCTCTCGTATTTCTCTGGTTCACGGTTGTGTACTTCCTCGAACCCATCCTCTAGTCTCACGATAGCTATCATGTACTTCTTGAACTCATCGTACAGTATCTAGTTCGCTATCATGTACTTCTCGAACTCATCCTCTAGTCTCTGGTTCTCTTTCATGTACTTCTCGAACTCATCCTCCAGTCTCTGGTTCGCTATCATGCACTTCTAGAACTCATCCTCTAGCGTCCTGAAACCTTCATCATCTACCCCTTCTTTGCCGGCTGGTGCGGTTCATGCTTTTTTCGAGTTGTGGAAAAGTTCATCATCGTCACCAAATTGCGAAATAGGCCAGCTACTCTGGCACATCTGTTTCGCACATTTGATCATCCACTACTGGAGCTAGCGGACCTCTTCCCCTGATGTTTTGGTGGTTGCAGGGACCATGGTTCTTCTAACTACTACCACACTCTTAGACATCTCGGGTGATACCTCATCTCTGTTCCTCCCAAGTGTCTGTGCTGCTTCCTTTGCTGGTTGTTCATGCACACTCGTCGTTCTTTCCCTTCGCGCACCTATAGTGCTACCGCTTGAAATGAAATGTACCATTTCCAGAACTTCCTTGGAATTGTTCGCTCAAACGAGTAATTTCATTCCTACAGTACATAAGCCTTCAATCTTTGATCTCTTATTTGCTTGTATTTATGGTTGTTCTTCATGGTTTTGTTGCGTGATTATCAAATCTTCCACATGTTCATTGGATTCTGTCCTCCAGTGTGTCATCATATGTTCTCGCCATCTGCTAGAGATGCTTCACTGCCATGATAATGTGCTGAGTGGGTTCCCGCGTGCGGAACGTTGGCAAGCATCCAGTTTTTCCATGCCATCGCTCCCGCGTGCTAACCGCCGACACTCATCCGTCCTCATCATACTCCCAATGTCGTGTCATTATTGTTTTTTCTTGTTTTTTTCCCGTGGTTCTCAGCCGCTATATGCCTGGTCGTGGCGATAGGGTTTCAACTGATTTCCATTTATGAGATTTGGAAAGAACATGCCATCTAAAAATTTTAACTGCACCGCACCTCCGTTAGTGAAAAAATCAATTGTGTAAGGACCCAACCAATGCATTTGCAACTTACCGGGATTCTTAGAGAATTTACTATCGTATTATAGAACCATATCTCCTAGCTGAAAGTGCTTGGGTTTGATGTGTCGGTCATGCCAAGCCTTCTGTCGATCCTTTTATACCTTTTGATGAAATCCTGCGATGAACCGATCCTCATCGAGATGTACTAATTCTGCTAATCATTCCTCAAGTGCTCCATCATCGCTCATCCCTGTGGCTGCTGCGATGAACAAACTTGGTACAATATAATCCATCGACATGACTGCTTCCTATCCGTAAACGAGCTTGAATGGGGTCTGGCAGGTCAATCGTTTACAAGTTGTGTGATACACCCAAAGTATCGTCGGAATCTTGAAATCCCAATCATCTTGGTCTGTGTTGCACACCTTCATGAGTGCATGCTCCAATATTTTGTTGAACACCTCAACTGTTTTGTTCGCTTGTGGATGATAGGGAGTACTCTTCTTGTGTTGCATTTCAAACTCCTCTATCATTGTTGCAATTGTCTTATTCACAAAGTGAGTTCCTTGGTCATAGAGAAATATATTTGGGCACCCAAACTTGGTGACCACGTTGTCAAAAAGAAACCTTGTTGCAGTCGCACCCATGCAGTCTTTCACTAGTGGAGCTTCCACCCATCGCGTCAAATCATCTATTGCGGTGATTATGTATCTTGACCCTGTTCTTTTTCCTGGGGTGTTGATGGGTCCCACAAAGTCAACTGCCCACTTGTCGAAAGCCTGCAACGTCACTTGAGATACTAAGAGCATTTCGTCCCTTTGTAACGGTTTCCCCGTTCTTTGACATACGTCACAGCTCTTGGCATAGTCTGTCGCATCTCCGTGCAGCGTCTGCCACCAAAGTCTGACTCGAAGGATCTTCCTAGGAGTGGCACATCCTCCATAGTGTCCCACTCCGATCCCGTCATGAGCTTCTGGTAAAATCCTTTCCTGTTCAAGCAGAAGGATGTAGCGCTGAAGTATTTCATCTCATCCCATATTATATAGTTTCCCAACAATTAGTTGGAAGTCCATCGCCCTGACAACCAACTATTTATTTTGGTTTGTAGTGAATCCCTCTGGTGTTGTTCCTGTTGCCAAAAATTGAATAATGCGTTCATAGTGGTTGTCGACCATGCTGACTTTAAACAAGTTAGTATTGGGAAGCCCTTCGTCAATGTTCCTTGGTTCTTTTCCTGATTCTATCCTCGACAGATGATCTGGTCCTACATTTAGTTGCCCCAGCTTCACAATTATCTCAAAATCAAATTCTTGAAAGAGTAAGAGCCATCGAAAAATATTCTTCCCCAACACAGGCTTGTTCACTAGGTACTTGAGTGCTGAATGGTCAGTGAACATTTTAAAATTTCCTCCAAGTAGATAGTGTCGAAACTTTTGTAGAGCGTACACCATCACCAAACCTTCCCTTTCCATTGTTGTATAATTCCTCTCCGGAGTAGACAAATTTCTACTTGTGAATGCAATCGGGTGGTCAATCGCTCCTTCTCCTGGTTGGGCTAATATAAATCCTAGTGAGACTGAGGATCCATCAACATGGACGTGGAATTCCTTCATCCAATACGGAAATACTAATATAGGTGTTGCAACCATCTTTGCTTTCAATATATCGAGACTCTTCTGGCATTCTTCATTCCATTCAAACTTGGCATCCTTCTTCAAAAGTTTTTCCATTGGTGCTGTGATCGTTGCATACCCCCTGATAAACTTGTGGTACTATCATGTGTATCCCAACATCACTCTTAATTTCTTTACTATTGTTGGTGGTGGTAGGTTAACAATAATCGCAATCTTCACAGGGTCCACCAGCATCCCTTCCATGCATACAATGTGTCCCAGCAAAATCCCAAATGGAGTGCAAAAAATGCACTTCTTCAAGTTTAGTGAAATCTGGTGTTGTTGACATATTTCTAGCATCAACCTCATATTTGCAACATGATCCTTAACTAATCCATACACTGTCCAATCATTCATAAACACTGCCAAATATTTGTGGATGTAGTCTTTGAATGCAGCAACTACCATTCTGGAGAAGATTGTTGATGCATTCTTCAGGCCGAATGGAATCAACGTATACTAAAAACATCCCCATTTTGTGATGAATGTAGACTTGTGCCGATCCTCCTTGGCAATTTTGATCTAGTGATATCTCGAAAACCCATCCGTAAAGGAGTATATTTCCTAACCTCCCACTCCTTCGAGCACTTCATCCTTGAATGGTGTCAGAAACGGATCGTGTAGGTAGGCATCATTCAGTTTCCTTGAATCTACACAGATTCTGACTTCACCAGTTTTCTTATCCTGGACCACCATCAAGCTGATCCACTCCGATTCCTCCACTGGTTCTATAGTTCCTGCGTCCAACATTCTTTCAAGTTCATCTTGTACCCGCTCCTTGTACCTTGGATTCAACCGATAAGGCCATTGGTTGATTGGCTTCGCATCGGGTTTCAAGGAGATTTTCAATTCGTCTAAGTCCTCGAAAATTCCTTTCATCTCCGAGAATTTAGGTGGGAAAAACTCCTAAAAATCGTGCAACAGATCTGTCATCTTGGAAATGGTGGATTCATCCCAATAATCTCCAATACTTGTGAACTTCAAATTGTCCTCCGACCCAATGTTTACTTTCTTAATTTTCAATGTTGTTGAAACTTGCCGGAAGGCATTTCTGGTGCCTCGACACTGCGACTTCCTTCTGACTCTAGCACATATGTATCCCTCGAGTTATGTTCATCATCTAGTCCTTCTGTGATATTGTAACACTCCATCAACATTTTCGGTGTCGCCGTCCACTGAAGTTCCATTGGTTTCTCTATCAGAACTGCTTCGAATACCTTCTCACGGATCGCCTGTAATGCGTTGTGGATGAAGGAGTTCTCATCTGAGAAACTGAACGTTTGGCTAAAGCCAATTATTATCTATTCCCAAGATGTCGTTCCACATCGCAGTTCTGCTATGACATACCAACTTCGTGGTACTTCATCCAGTGTGTGAACAAAGGCATGGACCCATTCATGTTTCACCCGTGAGCCCCATTGGCTTTGACATGCATTCATATGTTCCTTAGGATCTCCTTTGTCGTCATACTTCCTTCCATCATATCCTGCAGTGTCACCGAACCTACCCTCCATTAGGTCTCGACATTGTGGTCAGTTTGTGATAGTATACTTGTGCGTCGCCCACCATCGCGCTGGAGTAGCCTTCAAGGCTACGTCCAAGGCCAATAGACGTTGTGGGTACGCCACTTTTTTCTCAAATTCAGTGAGAAACATAGTCAAATTGGGAAATCCCTCATATGTTGGTAGTTCACACTCCTCTGTGGCTACCCATCGCAGCGACAGTGTGATCTGTGCACACTTCTTGAACGACACTTCATGTAGCCTATTCTGCCCATTTTCAAGCACCTCATCTGAATCTAACGATGTTGAACTGACACTGTGCCATCCCAACTCTCCGTCTGCAGTAGGGTTAATGTAATCTTTAGATATTTTGTACAAATTGTCTCGTCCCTCCGTAAATTCATCTCTTGTTGGTTCAAAATATCACTTCCCTTCTGGAAGATCAAGAGGTGCGACTACCCTCACCTCACGATTTTCAAATGACATAGTCCGTTTCTTGAAGTTGATGATGGCCTGGTTCTCCATTTCCCAGTCTATCCCCAGTAGCACTGGATAGGGGATTTCTTTTTCAACAATCTCTATTGATTTAAAGTCTACGTATGTATTGAGTCCCTCAATTCCAACTGGAAGCTAGCACACCCAACCAGGTGGAGTAACCTTGCTTTGATTCGCTAATCACAGTTGTACTAGTGACCAGGCCAATTGTGGTTTTCCTATTATTTACTAGGTCTGCTTGGTCAGAATGTTTACATATGACCCTAGGTCCAAGCTAATTGAGTCAACATCAAATGCTCTAATTTGTGATGACATCCACATTTCTCTTCCAGACTTCCTCTTATGTATGCGATTGACTGTACATTCCTGGTGCGCACCCTCACGTCGATGCAACAAGCTTGATATTTCTTCCAATGCATCCTAATCTTTCGCCAACTCTAGAAAACTCTCCAAGAAGGATCTTTAGGTGTTATCCCTTTTTTGTGACTTCGTCGTGTTGAATGTCGATGGCATATCATAGGTAACTTATTCTTGAAGAGGTACCTTCCTCCTCTGTCTCATCGCTTCCTGAGCTTTCAAGAAAACATCTCTTTCGACCTCCTCATCAAATGTGATGTGATTCCATGCTGTTGGTTGGACGATAGCCTGTGACCTATCAAATCTTGTCATAGCTCCTCCTCGTGTCACTAATCCAACAGTTGCAGTGTGACTTCTGACCTCCACTGATATCTTCTGCACTGCCGGTAGCGTATTCTGATTCTGATTATGTGGAGGTGGTGGAAGGTTCTTGGTTTACCATTTTGCGGTGAGATGCCGACAGTCTTGGTTTGCAATGAGTGCACTGCGTTGCTGGATTCAGGAAATCCCTATGATAATGCCCCTACTTCCCACAATTGTAACATATAATTGGTCCTTGCCCTCTTATGCATCTCCTTTTCATCCTGCCCTAGCACCTCGACGTCTGCAGAATCCTCCTTAGAAACCTCCACATGATGGCCCATATGGAGGGTATTGCGGTTGTCCATACTGCAGTTGTTTATATGGTGGTTTCCCATACTGCAACGGTTGATACTACGGTGGTGGATACTGTGGTTGGCCATATTGTAGTTGGCCATACTACCCTTGATCATACTGCGATGGTTGATTGTACTGAGGTTGTTGTTGGGTATACTGCGGTTGCTGTTGTACTGCCGGTTTCTCTTCTCCTTTCATAAAGTATGTATCGGCAGTGCGATCTTGAAGTAGGTCATATGCCCTGCAAATTTTTTCATCCTAGCCAATCGATCAGAAAATTTTGCAATATAAATTTAGTAGTTTTGACACCATCTTCTATAGGTACACACATTCTTCCGGTCGATGCCCTCTGGTCTAACATATGCGACACCAAGGCATCCCTCCCTGACTAAGGGGATTCGGTGCACCTAATTGCAAATATTCTTGAAACTCTCGGCAGTTATCCTTATGGTGTCCTTTTGTATTACATCTGTTGCACCATATATCTTCGCGGGTTTCCTTCCCCTTCTTCACATCTTGCAATTGGAGTGTCAAATTGGACAACTGCGCTTGTATCCTATCCATTCCTATGCCAGCTTCACTGATTGGTGAAGCCTCCAGCTTCATCGCAATCTCCAGTGCTTTGGCTTGGGTTGCTACCTTTTGTTTCATTAGTGGTCCGTGGATGTGTGGCACCAATCCTGCGATAAACCACTCCTTGTGCTGCATATCATTTATCCCGAAACTCACCTTCGCTATCAATGTTTTATACCGTTGATAAAATTCCCATACCAACTCATTCGGGTATTGCTTGATTTCTTTGAGCTCGGTGACATACTGCGACTCTGATTTTGGTTTTCTAAACTCATCAATCATTCCTGCTTTGATCTGTGCCAACATTTTGCATGGAGCCCTTGTCGGTACCTTCGTAAACTTCATGAACCAATCTAGCACACGGGCCCTAAGGGTCGTCGCTAACTGTCCTTTTTTAATATCTTCATCCTGGACCTGCTTCACAGTCCTTACCGCTTCGCACAAAAACCAATACTGCTCGGGATCTTCAGTCCCGTTCCCTTGGAAAGTGGGAATTATTGTGTCATCTGGCATTCTCACATTCCTACTGTTATTTTTTACTAATGTGCTACTTCTACCGCTGCACATAGGATAGCTCTGCGAATAACTTGTGTTTCCTCTTGTGAAATTCTGAGTAGTGGGCGGGGTTGAAGGTATGTTGTAACTTATGATCCGTCCCTCTTATGCTTCTGGGGTATCCTGGTCACCATCTCCTTCATCGTAATAAGGTTGCTTTGTTCCTTGTAGTCTAGTTTCGTAGTCTTCCATTCCATTCCCCTTAGGAGACTCTCTCTTAGTCCTCCTCCTCTTCTTTGGTCGCTGGAATATCGCCCCACTCCTCAAGGTACCACAATCTTCCTCAGCCTTCCTTAGAAATTCATCGTCACCCATGTCCATCTACCCCGCATCTTTCTATCGGATCCGCATTCATGCGATACCCACAACCTCTGCACACTGATCTTCTACTCGTCAGAACTCATCCTTAATATTCCCTTTTTGCAAACAAGCATCTTAATCCATAGCTTTAGCAATAGTAGGAACCTCCCCCTAGGTCCTTTGAAAAATTTCCTTTCCACGTCACTGTATGATTTGATCGTGTCAACTGCGAACTCGGTAACCTATCCCTCTAGGATACTATCCACCCAGAAATCGATAGCCCTTGATACCTTATTGTCGACTCATTTTAGCTGTCGGATCAGTTCTGGAGTCCAATTGTCAGGCTCAATCTTTTGGAAATGGTTCTTCTGAAACGTCAGTTGCGCCAACCACTCGTGCAGCAATACCGGGAATTTGCAAAAAAACACTTCGTGGATATCCGAATAGATATAATTTTGCAACCAACTGCTTACTATTTTTTCAGGGTTCTAATTTTCTCCTTCTGCAAATTCTTCTTCCTTCTTGCCAAACTAGTCTTGAATCTCCAATTTCATCAGGTTCCACCACATGTCCTCTTCTTTTCGTCTTCAAGGTACTGACAATGGAACCATTTGTTGACACAACGACTATCGACAGGGGTTCACTTCGCACTGCTATCAACAAATATCAACCAAACTCCCTTAAACACCGGCCTAGAAAGGTGTTACCCTTTCCAGCGACACTCGTAGAGCAAGTGAAGTCTCACCCGAGATGAATAGGGGGGCTGTAGAAACAAAGTTTCCGTAGTGGGGGGAGGACATGGATCAAATCACACTTTATAACTATAGAAACCAGAGATTATGTCTTCACAGCATGCTAACAATTTATACATTCATTCATTCCCTTCGCATATTCAGTGTATAAACTTCATCCGCAATCAACATGGCTAAACTAATCATTCGCATGAACAACAATTACCAAACCACGGAGTCTTTAAACATTTCGCAAATACTTGAATTCATCATTTAACAGAAACATAGACAAAAGATATAACCATAATCGAACATCTTCATGCATTCATCAAAACCTGTGGTATAACCTTCACAGAAACATTCAAAACATCTTATCGTGGATGCAAAAACAGTTCAGAACTTGTCATTCTCTGATTCAGCTATATCCATGTGCCCTTAGGATTACAATCATACTCCTATTTATATGAAACTAAATGGTTACAAAATGGTCCACATGACCCATTCTAACTAACTTTAACCAATATTGCGCTTTCGTTAGCTCCTTGTTCTCCGTGAATGATCCTTCTTCCACATATTGTCCTTCTTCGTAGTTGTCGTCTTCCGCACTTTATGCAATCTAACCCCATGCCAACAGTTTTTTGTTCTTGATTCGACCGAATGTATGTAATGTTTTCTTTTTGAATAATTATCCCTGTAAATTTGTGGTATCTTTGTGAAAGAGAAGATGTCTTAAGGCCTGATGATTGTGAGACATGATTTGAATATTTTGTTTCTAGGTAGTCTGGGAGGCCAGAGCCATAAGAGTGCCCAAACACTGTACAAAATCAATATCGGATGCAAAACCTTGCTCTAATAACTGAAACATAATCTTTTGCGTGCAAAGAGGATCTATGTTTTTAACATGTTTTTCATGGAGTTGACATATATTGAAGGTCATAGACTTATATACTAAAGGGCCATCAATGGTTATATAACCTGAACCGTGAAGAGAACGATGCAAGGTGTAGGTAGAAACTAGAGAGGGGACCCTCTTGGCACTTTCTTGGACACATTTTGGTAGAGACTTTCCAAATAAATATAGCTCAACCCCTACATTAGAACCATCAAACAAACAAGGTATAGTTATATCGTGATAGACTGCATTTTATTAAACTCATGCTTATCGCTTCAATAACTTGGTAAGGTGGCAGTTGAATAGTATTTTATGGAGCATTTATGGTTGTAGGTAGTTCAAAACAAGTAGTTATGCTTTGATTCATGCCCATTTTATCAAAATATAAAGAAAGATTTCCTGCAACGTGGTTTCATCTGAGTTTTGCAAATATGTACTAAGGGTCATTGTATGGAGTAATAAGTGCACTTTGATTGCACTCTTTATCTTAAGTCCCGAAACACCTTGAAATTGCAACATAATTGAGCATAAGATTGAAGATTAGAATTGCAGGAAATATAGCATTTTTTAATACAGATTGGAATTGCAGCTTTATTGAAGCCAATTTGAGCGATTGTAGCCATTGACATTTGAATTAGCAGTGAA
This sequence comes from Larix kaempferi, assembly GCA_027924585.1. Lineage (NCBI taxonomy): Eukaryota > Viridiplantae > Streptophyta > Pinopsida > Pinales > Pinaceae > Larix > Larix kaempferi. Next base: position 7,935,742 of record BSBM01001102.1, read on the forward strand.
ATTGAAATAGAGTTTCCAACGCAACATTTTTCCAGCATCCCAGGTTTAAAGAACAATTCAACACCTCTTTTCTGAACTTGTGCCTGTCAAGAATTTTCTTACTTGCAATCTGTGATTTTACAAGCTTATGAATTTTGGTACTTACCGTTGTTCCTTTTGTAAGTATCAAATACTGTTGAATTGAATTATGCTTGTAATTCGGTGCATTTTTTGTTGAATCCAAAACCCTTTTGTTGAGTTTAAATTTTCTATTGTTGAGTTGGATTATTGCAAAAGGGTGGAAAGAAGATCTGCAACAAAAGAAAATCCATTCTAAACCTGTTTCTGTTCAAAAAAATTCATAGTCTGCTCACAACAAAATCAAAGAAGTCAATGAAGATGAGATTACACCAAGCCAAGCCAGTTTCAGAGTGTTGGATTTCTGCATGAAATATTGAAATGCCAACATTGTGATAAAATTGGACATATGAAAGATGCTTGTTTCAATCTTCATCCTTGTATGTCTTGTGGAAAGTATACATTGTTCAGCAAAATGATTTATTCTTGAAGAGCTTATGTGGTAAACCGATCAACATATAGCGGTTGATAGATTGTTCCTATCAGGGGGGGATTAAAGACAGTTAGAAACAAGAGAAACATAATATTTTGAACAGTTTGCATTTTTCTCACCTTGTCGCTGAAAGGGGGGAGTACATATCTACAGTTTGATGTCAAGTTCCAAGTTTTAAAGTGTTGTTGTGAGCTTGTGAACAAATGGGAATCAAGTATGTAGCCTTGTTCCACACACATATAACATACAATTGTTAGCATAATCATAACAGTAATCAATTAAAGGCATTGTGTAATTAATACAAGAGAATACTTATCTTGATATGAAGTTGTCTCGAGCAACTGGCTACGCAACTGCAACATTCCACCCAACCATAGGCCAATTGTGCTCATCAATCTCTTAGCACAGTTTCCACCCCCAAGCTAGGCATGATTTCCACAAGGAAAAGGGAACAAAGACTAACACATATCCAAGTATATACCAAAAATCAGCCGAGTTAGTCAACAACTGGGTTTATTAGGATATCAAGGTAGTAGAAAGGGAGGAATTTCTAAGCTAGTGATCTCAACCACATAGCTATCAGTACCTCTACAATATTTAGCTAACTTGGCACCCACAACACCTATAGACCCAACACAAGGAAGTATCCCCTTCACTGATCCAAAGTCCATCAGGTCATACCTTCCTTCTAGTGCTCCTCAGGTGTGCATAGAAATGTATCCAAAGTCCTATCATCTTTGGTTAGGCTACACCTTTCACTAGGTTTATCAAGCCAATTCCCACTCCTCTACTCTTGGTTGCTTACACACAAGCTCAAGCCAAAACGAGGGATACATGTAACCCAATCCACATCAATCTCTCCCCACATGCACAGTAGGGCACAAATGTTGAGTATGGAAAATTTGTTTAACTATGGAATTCACAAAACATGGTTTCCACGAGTGTTGCAAATCGTGGGCACACCAAAAACGGATTTTTTGAAGGGAAAACAACCACTGAACAATACATATCGAAATCCCAATGGGTACACAAGCAACTGAGTAATAAAAATAGATATCACAGACCCCCAACTTGATTTCCCTTATTCCCAACTATTCTACAACACCAAAAATGACTCTCCCAACTAGAGAAGGAAGGAAAACTCAGTAAAAAGGTGGAGGAAAATGCCCAACAAGCCAAAACTGTGTGAGAGAGAAAAAAATGATGAATGAATTATGAGTTGGGAAGCAAATTCGTTGGTGTTTTCCTTCCCAGGAAGTAAAACACTTTTTTCCAAAATGATGGTTGCCCATATACCAAATTTGGACAACCATACTCTCCATTTCCCAAACCAATAACCACCTCAACCACCTCTTGGAAGAAATAAATGATTGGGTGCAAAAGTCAACATGGGTAGTTGATGGCTCATGGGTTTTCTCAATGACACTTGGATTGACACTATTGGCTTCAAGGGTTTGATTATTTCCCTCCCCATTCATTGTAAAAATCATGCCCCCATGCTCTTGTTTCCTTGCATAGCTAGTTGTGGGTATTTATTTATTCAAATACATATTTACATCATATTTATAATTTACATCGTGTTGTGTTAGAACACGACCCACGTCCATCGATTTTTAATTGACGATACAAGAACGATAAATCGATGGCGGGGCCTTTGCCTTGATCTCCTCGCCATGGTTTTATAACGATTTTACATCATTTACATGTTTAATGTAACGAGGTCAAAATCAAGGTGTTACATCTGCAATAATACGAACCTGAGGAAAAGCCAATTCTCACTATCATAGGATTTCGACAGGTCAAGTTTACAAACCAACACCAGATCCTTCATTTGTTTAATTGAATGGAAAACCTCTTGTGTTGAGCCAACTACGTCTAGAATCCATCTATTTTGTATAAACCCAAATTTCTCCTCTGATATAGCTCGAATAAGAACCTCTTTCAACATGGAAGCAATGATTTTGGCTATAATTTTACAAAGAAGATTACAAAACCTCACGTTGGGATTTTCACCAACAGTGAGAGGGGGGTGAATTAATATTTAGCACATTTTACAAATTTAACAATCAAGCACATAGTTGTAAAAACTACCAAAATATTATTATTCATAACCCATCATTGTATTGGAACGTATGAGACTTATAGACAATATACAAGAGGTTTAATGTGTAAACTCGATAACGAAGAAATCTGCAAAAGATATTTTTATTAATCATCTTCAATTCATTACAACATGGTGCTAGCTGTGAGGACACCCATCCTCTTGTAAGCACCAACTTACAAACTAGCAGGCTTCGACTTGCAATCAACAAGCTATAACTTGTTGAGAGGACACCAATCCTCTTGAGCAGGAAGTCAATCCTTCATGCATCAACCTGTCAATGATGAGGACATCGATCCTATTTAAGCACCAACTTACACAATAAGCACCAACCTGTTCTCCCAAGAAACAACCTACCACCCTATGCTTGTCAATATGTTTTTTCTTCTATCAAATTATTCTTCCTTCCGACATAAATCTTCTCAGCATTTGTTCTTTGTCTTTCACATCCAATCATGCCTCTACTACACAAATCTTATTTGCTTCTCTTCAACAATATTGAAATCCTTTGTTATCATAAATGCTTCAAATATTTTCTGGGAGCTCATGATAGAAAATGTCTTTTCCTATGGACTGCTAGGTGCTTCAGACTTCTTCACTCTATCTGATGACCACCAAAAACTTTGTTTTACACAATACTAGTTTACTCCACAGTCACATACTCAATGTTAAGTTACTGGTACACTCCCTCATTCATTCAATGATTTGATCCTTGTAATTCAGTCTTAGAGCTTCACACGTTCAATCCTTCCATGAAGAGAGATTATACATATAGAATACTTGTTGAATTGAAACAATATGCAATCTTGTGAATTGGGTCAACAATTTTATGCATGCGTTCTTGGATCAATAAAAATTTTCATACATTCACAAACGGAATGAAGCTCAAGGTCTCAACACTCGATTCAGACTGGATAATTTAAAGAACACTTATTTCCTCATTGTTTCTTCAAACATTTCACCCATGTAATCAAAATAAATAAACCCTAAACATTACTCTGATTAAACACAGCTTGCAATATATTCTTTGTCTCAATGTGAGAGAGTTCTAATCAATGTGCATCAATGTTCACCATTAAGGAAGGAAAAATGTGTCCTCAAGCTACATAATGAAGACCTGTGTTTTAAGAAAATACATCCCTAAGATTTATATTAGTGATTTCATGCCCAGATTCTCCAACAACAATTCCATATATGAATTCATCTTTCAACTCGGATATTGCACACTTCAAAAGATTTCCCAGAATGTTATTTCATTGTTTTAATTTCAGAGTTACATATCGATCTTGTCTTACACTCTCAACTCTTCATTCACTTTAGTAAATGACCACATATTTATATGGGTTATTTGCAACCAATGTGGACCCAAACTCGTCGATTGAATTTTCCTTACATTGGCTTGGTCATTCAAAATTTTCCCTGAGTGAACCCAGCAATACCATCATGATGATGACACAACAATGAACATCCACTACTTCTAATACTTGAGTGAGGGTTGATGCAATTAGAATGTGAACCTGTTCATTCAAGAGTGAGTCATGTTCGTTGCAATTGTTCTCAACAAATGGCACTTTGACCAGACATTGACCTGAGACCAGTGCTCCACTGAAGACACCTACAGATAATCCAATAGATTAAAATCCATATTGACCCAAGGGCGCACAAAACCCATATGCATGATTTCTTTTCTAAGGGACAGGACTACTTTAAAGAATGCTTATTCCCTTGTTGTTTCTTCAAACATTTCACCCATGTAATCAAAAGAGATAAACCCTAAACATTAATCTGATCAAACACAGGCTGCAAATATGTTCTATGTCTCAACGTGAGAGAGTTATAATCAATGTGCATCATTTTTCACCATTGAAGAAGGAAAAATGTGTCCTCAATATACATAATGAGGACTTGCATTTTAAGAAAATACATCCCCAAGATTTATATTAACGATTTCATGACCATATTCTCCAACAAAAAGTTTAGATATGAATTCATCTTTCAACTCGGCTATTGAACACTTCAAAAGATTTCCCAGAATGTTATTTCATTGTTCTCATTTCAGAGTTACATATCCATGTTGTCTCACACTCTCAACTCTTCATTCACTTCAGCAAATAACCGCATATTTATATGTGTCATGAACCTCAAAATATCATAAAAAAATATAAAAATTATTTAAGCATGTAATTTGTAAAAACATCATTTTTACTATGAAATAAATCTATTTTCATAGCGAGTAACATCTATGGTGATAAGATCGTCAAGCTTGGAGAGTTGTTAATGTAATTTATAACTGCTTGGTCAGGTTGCAAACATGGTGGATGCTTCACCAAAAGTAGGTGGCGTATCGTCAACAAAATTGAAGGTGATACTTAAAATGTTCATGTTCTTGTTATCGTTTTTATATAACGTTTTTGCTTGGCCCTAAGGCTACGTTTGGAATCCTTGATCCTAGTCTTAACTATGTGTTAAATTTCAAGATGTAAGCACCAAAAAGGGAGTGGGGACTATGGCTATAGTCTTAATCCCAAAATGTAAAGTCTAACCTTTGTTTTAATTTTAAGTTTTAACCATGCAATGCATGCATGATTGTAATAGGGACTATGGATATTTTCCATAGTCTAACCTTGATCCAAGGGTATTATAATAAATTTTGATTTAAGATTTATCCCACTATTTGAGTTTGATGGTTGTTTGTAATATGGTGGATGGTAGCATTTAATATGCCACCCTGGCTGCAAGTTGACACCACATCCAGGATTTATGGCCTATGTTGGAAAGAGATCTCCATCGTCCATTTGTACAGGAGGATGTGAAGGGTTTCGAAAGGGTTTTAATGCGTTTTGTTGATATATTAACCTCCGTTATTGTTATGGTTATTGTCGGCGAGCTTCTATGAGAAGAAGCTTTGCATTCATCATGGTGATTTGTACAACCCGGGGGACTATACTGTGATTGGTGATGGCATTTTCGTTTTGGTTGTCCTTCAAGGTTATTACAATATTTGGAGGATGCAATCCACATCTCTTCCTGGTAGCTGCGACTGGACCACAATTATGGTTGCCTCAAGCCGCCATTAACAAGGTAAAATCCCAACTGTCTTATGCAAATGTTATACTGTATTAATTCTTCTTCTAAGTTCAGGGTTTAAATCATGCATTCATCTTATAGGTGGCTTGAAGTGATAAGGGTGCCAGGAGGTGCCGACCCCTGGCCATATTTTCCCACAGATAGGTAACATATCCAAATCTTAATAAGATATCGGTTGCATTCTCCATTACAGTTTGTTTAAAGTTTTTATTGACAGTGGTTAAACAAATGCAGAAGGTGGGCACCTGTGGGGAAGGAGACAGGGTCACCTCCTCCCAAGCCCAGATCTTAGAATGCCCAAGGTAATAAGAAAAATTGACCCTTACTCTGTCAATTCATAATTTAACTACTAGCATTACCAGATTCTTGACTACGTCATTTGTTTGATGTAGGTGAACCTTTGACAGGGTTTGTTGTTTTGGAAGAGGTTCAGTATTCATCTTCAACATATAATTTGACCTTTAAATCGGTCTAGTCTTAGGGTTTATAAGATGTCGGATAGGGCTTTGCACCTTCTCGGCTCCATTGAATAACTTAGTTATATGTGCTTTGCTTGTTTGCTTTTTTAAGGGCTGGCCATGTGTAAACACGAGTGCCATCATGGATGGCTTACTCCGATGTAATTTATTTTTTAATGTACAAGGCTGTAATGTTATTAGAGAATGCCATTTGAAAATGGATTACGACCATCAGGTTGCGAACAAGTCTTTCAATCCACTATCGTTTACAATTTAATTCTTAATATAGGGGTTATAATACCGGTAGTGGATGTTATTGACATGGGCTTATAGCCACATGTGTAAGCGATGGTGAAATCCATTCCTCGTTGGTTATAATTAGATCTTTATTATGACCCATAGGGTCCTTTACGATTTCTGTAAAATCTACATAATGAAATTGTGGTTTATAGAAGAAATTTTATACGGTTTTAGTTAACTCCTTTTAATTAATATGCTAAAATGGATATTTGAAAAGCAACTAGTTGATTTTATTATTTATAACCCTCCACAGGCTTTTGATCCTTGATCTAACACCCTATCGACTTGATTTGGTTTGTTTAATGATTAATTGGCATATTGTAACTCTGTAGTTTGATCAATGATTATACTACGAATACCCTAAATTCAATTGATTGTATTTGTAGTAGTTCAAGGATTTTATAATGTACCCATAAATTTAACATACCTATAAAGTAGTTAGGGTATTGCTTCGAATCGGATCTAGGTCGATCGATTCTCCATCTGTGATAAGTTTATGTAATGAAATGTTTAAAGTAAATTTTATATATTAGATTAGGATAAACGACTATATCAGTCGACTTGCTTAGTTTCTTGCTGAACTTCGGAAATTTATGTTATGGGAGTTAGAGTATATTCTAACCCTATCTTTTAACTAAATATATAATATATTATACTTGTTGGACTAAAAACGATTACTTTACCTAGTTTAAGCAATCATACAGTAGTTATATTATAGACATGTTGATGCCTCGATATCGCTGCATCAATCAGCAAGGGATTCTCCCCAGTAAGCAAGCCCAATTAGATCGCTCACCGTTTGGTGTGGGGAATCTGTCCGGATAATGGTTCTGGCTACCGTGTGAGGTTTAAAGATTTGTTTACTTTACCAGTTGCGGCCCGATCCACCGGTTATATATTTTGTATTTAATATGATATTCATGTGCCCTAAATTAAATGCATGTGGTAAACAAATCTATGCTAATCTAGTTCAAGTCTAAATTATCCTGTCCTTATAAGGAGCAAATTTAAAGAATGAGTAATAAACTGAAAATACACCCAAGAACTTCACAGATAGTTGTTAAATTGGAAGGAGCATTTACAGCAGAAATAAAGATTATCCAAGATAGCTTAGATAAAGACAAGCATTTTATCACCCATTTAACATAGAAATCTTGCAAAGGAAATGAAACCATTCATAGAAGAGAATTAATTCACAATAGCCAGGAAAGATCTCGCAGGAAATGTATGAAAAAACGCAGAAATAGTTCAGCAATTATCCAACAAGACTCCAAGCAAAGTGTTGTGCTAGCTTCCACAGGCCCAAAACGACTTTTCCTATTCGTGTAGCAAAAATAGTTCATGTACAAGACAGAAACATCCTTTCACCTGCCAAAAGTCCTTTCTATATCCCTCTAATCATCAATATATAGCTTTATAAGATGTGCCAGGAGTTTCCACCTATACCCTAACCGTTTATATTCCTCTAATATGTCCTTAGTGCACAACTACAAATTCGTAGAAATCCTTCCATATAAGACACAGACAGAGCTAGCTGTCTTTTAAAGCATTTATGCAATAAAGGAATTTCAGTTTTCCTCATATTAAGACAAAAAAGAATTCTGATAGTTTATCTATTTCATTTGGCTTCTCTTTGCTGGCTCTCTGGCTCATCTTCACCAACTGGCTCACTTGTGGATGTTGGGTGCTCTAGACTTTGGATATGAGTGGCCTAGTGACTAAGCTCTTTCCTTTGATGCAATCTCATGCTTGTGCAGATCTGATTTGATATTGGTTGTGCCTGCTGTTAAGGCTTGAGCAATGGCATCTGCATGCAGTTTTGCTAAGCACACTTCTCTCTATTGAGCTTGCTCCTTTAACTCTGTGAGCCGCTGAATTTGCAAAGTAGCAGCATTCATATATTTTTGCAGGGCTTTGTGCTCCATACTCGCATATCATCCTGCAATAACGAAATAGTGCAAGTAAGATTTTGACAAAGTCTTTAAACGGATATTTGCAATTTTGCGCTAAGCGGCGATCGCAACATTAAGTCCTGCGCCAAATTGGTGAGTGTAAATTTAAGACTTGCATGAAAAATCTGCGCGAAAACTAGATTTGGGGGTTGCGCCGTTGGATGAGTAAGACATAACCTTTTGTGCCATAGATGAGAAGCTTATAATTAAAAACCCCGCGATCATAAGTGGGACCTGCCGGTGGCATTTTACGATTGGGAGTGGCGCGACAACGGTGATTTTTAAGGCTAACTCATGCGCCATAGCAGAGAAAATATCATCAAGACTTGCGCTGGACGGGTCACAAACGGTTGGCATAATTAAGCATAGTGCTTGCGATCGCGGCGGGGAAATTATCACTAGGACCTGCGCCCAAAAGATGCACCATAGTCAAGGAAAATATCACCAAGATTTGCGTTGTTTGGTTTGCAAAAGGTCGGCAAAAATATCGTTAGAAACTGTGCCGCAGCATGAGGATTAATTTTAAACCTTTGCGCTTTGTTGCGGAATTTGATCATAAAAAAAAAACTATGCTTAATGCAAAAGATGGTTTTTCCTTAGTCAAAAAAACAAACAAATTTTTTTGGAAGATTGGTCATAAAAATCCACCCATTGGTGATTTTAAGGCTAAGCCATTCGCCGAGGTTGGCCAAAATAAAATAAATCCTGCGCTTCTGTCGCAAAAGTTGTCATAAAAAACTGCGCTTAATGCTAAAGATATGCTAAAGAGTTCCAAAGACTTAGAATATTCTTGTACCGACATCCTTTATGAAGTTAAACTCTACACAGAAGGTGGCCAAAATAATGCTAGGAAAATGCGCGATTTAGGATTTAATCTTGCGCCGTAGGTGGCCATAATAGACCTTGGAAACCCGCCCAAAAGCGTGCAAATCAAAGTTGACTCAAGCTCCTAAAGCGGAAAAAATGGAGTTAACTTGCGCCGAAGAGGCAGAGTTAGGTTTGCAATTGCACCAAGCGGAAGAGTTAAGGCTAAAAATTGTGCTGAAGAGTAAAAGTAATTTTGCCTTAGAGAAAATAATTAAGAAAACTTTTGGAAAGCAAGCATTGAAATTTTGCCAAGCTAAAGAGAAAAATTAAGTCTGAAAGACAAGAAAAACACTTGTTACAAAACGTGCAGAAGGAGGGGCCCCAGATATTTTTCAAGAAAAATTTAGGGGGGGATGTTGTAGCAACAACAAATGGCAATTCGCTCGCGAACACAGATCTCTGAAACATACTCATATGAAGGTCAGGAAACTTTCAAAGTGCTGATTACATGCACAATCAAATGTCTCTATAGCTCAGCTTCGAAGAATGCAGTGATCACTTTTATCGTGGTGGTGATAAAGGGGGAAGGCAACTTTGACTCGGATTTCTTTAAAACTCTCTAAGTGCCAAATTGTGGGATTTATTTTTAATTTTTTTAATTTTTCTTTTAGAAGATTAATAGTATAGGAATCCACAGGATCATGAATAAAACTCACAGGCACATTCGTTTGTTCCTCATTCCCATGCTTTTACATCTTTTTAGATGTTTCTTTAATTCATGAATTTTAGCCGCTTTGAGTCTTCCAGAAATAATTTTCTTCTGCTTTCAAAATTTCGATATAAGTTCTTCAATCCAAAATGTCCTTTTGTGTGAATAGAAGATTTGATTTCATGATTCAAGGACGGAGAAGAACCTTGCTGGGAAGGTTTATTAGAACAGCTTCCTTCAGCTTCCTTTTATTTTCTCAACCATGCTTTAATTGAGGCAAGAATTTCTAGAAACTAGACTCTTTGACATATGCTTTTTGGCTTTACTTGCAGCATGAGATCATTTTAAATACCATGTATCTGTGAGACATGCTTCCTCTCCATGGGTCCTGCCATAGTTAACTTCTTGAGACAGCTATTAATGTTAGGGTGAATGGGCCCTAAGACAGTCAAAAGGAAATGCTAGATCTTAGGTATTTGACAGGGGTTATCTTGACCAACAAGAAAGAGGATCTCTACATTCTAAGAAACCAATCAGTGGAAGAAAAGTTACAAATATGTATTCCCTTTATTGGTGGGATTCTTATGACCATCCTTATAAGTTCTATGGAGTCTCATTCATTCAGCTACACCATGATTTGAGTTTGGCATTATTTCAAGTAAAGAACCTAATCAAAAGGGAGAACAACAAAATAAAAGAAAATGGATCGAGCTGACTGGAAAACCAAAGGTAATCAAAGTAATTTAAAATGAAGCAAAACAAAAGAAGAGCAAAACAAAAAGAAAAAACAATGTTTTATTTATGTATAGAAAAGCCTTCGGAAATCAGGCAAAGTATTGTTTTAGGGCAAGGCCATTGAGAGGGAGGTTTAGTTCCTCTCTTTGTAAATCTTTCACTTTATAGGTTAATGGACCACGTTTTTCATAAATTTGATAAGGGACAAGCCATAGGTGCTGAAACTTTGTGGGAATTCCCTTACCGTCGTGTTGGTGGTCCCATTTGAGGACCAAGTCTCCTACTTTGAAAGTCCTCTTCTCAGATTTTCTTTTATCAAACCATCGTTTGACTATGTCTTGGTGACGATGAAACCGTTCTTTGGCCTTTTCCCGTGACTCTTCTAGTTTTAGCAGGGTATCAATCCTGGACTGTAGGGTTTGTCTGCTATAACCTCAGGATGATTGGGCCAACTTCAAGGATGGGAGTAATATATTCGGAGGGAGAATAGATTCTTTGCCATAGACCAGGTTAAAAGGGGAAGCTCCTAAGGCATTTTTGGGCGTTACCCTGTCTGCCCATAGGGCGTGAGGGAGGGCTGTGTGCTAACTTTTTTTTATTTTTGATCACAGTCCTTTTTAGGATTCGGATGAGATTTTTATTGGTCGATTCAACTAAATAGTTTCCCTAAGGGTAATAATTGGCTGAATAATGTAATTTAATTCCTCTTTCATACGTGAATTCATTAATATTTATTGATGAAAAATAAGGTGCATTATAAAAAACTAAAGAAATTGGAACCCCAAACCTGGTTATGATGTTCTCTTCCAAAACGTTGATGATCGTATCCTCGTTAGCTTTCTGTAGGGAAATAGATTCGGCCCATCTTGTAAAATAATCTGTAGCGGTCAGAATGTACCGATGCTACAGTGAAGAGTTAGGGTTTATTTCCCCAATTATATCTATACCCCATTACTCGAATGGTTCAGTGATGATAACTGGCTGCAAGGGACCTACTCCTTTAGGTAGCTTTCCAGTGCTTCTTTGACATATATCGTAATTTCTGACATAGGCATGGGAATCCCTGAAGAGAGTAGGCCAATAATACCCTACTCTAAGAATTTTGTGGGCTATAGTGTCCCCAGATTAATGTCCTCCACTAGGTTCGTCATGCAGTTCTTTGACCACATTAATAACATCTTCCTTTTCTAAACATCTGAGATAAACACCATCATATTTTTTCCTGAAGAGTACTCCTTCAATGATCTGATAAGCTGTTGATTTAATACAGAGGACTCTTGTTTGCTTCAGAGTCCAATGTTCTAGTAAGTAACCTGACTGTAAGTAATGTACTAGGTCTCTGTACCAAGACTTTAGGACCGTAAAAATTGCACATATGTCTATCACATTCAGCTTAGCTTCATTCCTCCAATCTAGCTCTTCGTCAGTTGGGATTTAAGTAAGTAGCTTGCATAGACCTTGACCTTTGATTATGCTAGCCGGCTTGAATTCTAAGTCGTACTCTTCGAGAGCAGTGACCCAATTGCCTTTTCTTTCTCCCAATTCTTTCTAAACGAAAAGAGACCTGACAGTGGGATGAGGGACTATGACTTTAGTTTTATTTTTTAGAATATACGGCTTGAACTGCTTCACTGCCTTGAAAACTGCATATGCTTGCTTATCTACCATGTGATCGTTTAGTTCAGCACCTTGCAGACCAGTGCTCATAAAAGAAATTGGGTATTCATCTCCTGATTCTGTCTTTTGAGTAAGCACAACTGCGAGAGAGTTATCAGAAGCAAACATGTACATTATAAAATCTTTATCAAAATCTGGACTTCTTTAAGAAGGTGCCTTGGCTATAGCAGCTTTGATTCCTTTGAATGCAACCCTATCCAATTCTGTCCATTTAAATTGTACACTCTACTTGACCATTTGTTGCAAAGGTTTAACAATCTGAGCGAAGTCTGGCACGAACCTTCAGACAAAATTCATGGTGCCCATGAATGATTGCATAGACTTCTTGCTATGGGGCATGGGAATCTTATTGATAGCTTGAATCCTTTCTCGATCTATTGAGATTCCCTCCTTGGAAATGACGTGACCAAGCAGCTCTCCCTCAAGAACATCAAAAATGCTTTTCTTAGGATTTAGAGAGATGCTGTACTTCCTACAGCAATCAAAGATTTGCTTTAGGTGAGAAACATGGTCTTCTCTCTTCTTTGAAAAGATTGTCACATCATCCAAGTATACTACTACACATTGACCTCCCAGCCCTCGGAACACAATGTCCATGGCTCCCTGAAAGGTAGCTCCTGCATTAATTAAGCCAAACGACATTCTCCGGTATGTGAAGGTTCCCGACTTTGTGCCAAAAGTGGTCTTGAGTTGGTCTTCCTCTATTACTAGCACTTGGTTATAACAAGAGAAACCGTCTAGTTGGGAAAAGAGTTCCGATCCTGATACCATCTGCAGTATCTATCCCATTGGGGGTACCGGATAGTTGTCTTTATCGGAAGCTTTGTTTAAGTTCCAAAAATCTACACACAGCCTGATCTCTCCTTATTTCTTCCACACGAGAACTGGATTATCCACCCATTCAGAATGTTGGACTTTAAAAATAATATTGGCCTCCAACTATCTTTTTAACTCTTTCTGTATTAGAGGCTCGAGTGTCGGATGCATCCTTCTTAACTATTGCTGAAAAGGTTTGACACCTTCCTTTATAGGTATTACGTGTTGAATGATGTGGGTGTCATATGTCTTTAGATCTTCATAGGTCCAAGCGAACACATCTTTATATGGCTGGAAAAGTTTAATGAATCTACTTCTTTCTTCCGGCGTACAATATTTACCAAGACTGACATACTTTGGTTCTGCTTCTGTGCCCAAGTTTATTAATTCGTATTGTATGGCTAAGCTATGGGTTTTGGCATTCACAGGTCTCCTAAACTTGCTTTGCAAATCGAAAAGTGCTTCTAGAGTTCTTACTCCTTTGGGCATGAAGTTCCCTTTCACTGTATCTTTATTTTTTAGGTTTGAGTCATGCTCTTCTTCCTCTATGATGGCTTCCTGAAAGGCATTTTCATTGGCTAAGAAACTGATAATCTGATCGTCTTCATCAAATAATCTGAAATTTGTGATGTTGTCCGGAACGGAAGGCTTGAAAATTAATTCAATAGAACATTTATTGTTGTTGTCCAAACTTCTGCTTGATAACCTTTTAAATGTGGTGAAAGACAATGAATCGTATTCCTTATTTTCCTAGCAACACTTTCAGAATCACCAAAGACTTTCAAAAACTTAACATTAAGACCAATGACTTTCTTCAAACCTTGAATGAGAGCTTTGTATTCTGCGGTATTATTAGTACACTCGAACTCTAACCTACATGATAACAAATGTTTGTTTCTATCAGGATCAATTAAAATGCAACTGACCCTAGATCCTTCCTGAGTCTTAGAGCCATCAAAGTAAAGAGTCTAGAAGATATTCTCTTCTTTATCTAAATTAGTTTCATTACTATCTAAATTAGTGACTAAATCTACTATATTACAATCAATATCATCAGCCCGTGAAAAGTGAAGGAGATCGGACTGTTTGTCTGAAATATGGCTAACTTCTTCTTATTTATAGTTCCCAGGTTCGACTTCCAAGAAGCAATTTCCTAAAACTAAAGATGAAAAAGCCACAGCTTCATTTTTTCCCTCTAACTGAGTGACATTTTGTTTCATGTGTGGCTCCCTTAATATCTTGATCTGATTCTGGCGATTTTGATAGGGCAGCCATAGATGAGACCAATCTATTGCAAAATAGCCATTAAGTTTCGCAGACTAGTCCCTACTCAAAATTAGACCATATGCCTCAGGGATATCGACCACCATTATATCAATGAATTGACAAACTCGAGGATCGGATGAAAACCTAATAAGTACATCTTTCAGTTCACCAATAACCTTGACAATAGTCCTATCTAATTGAATGATTTGAGATGGGGATGGGATTGGTTGTCCATTGATCTTTTTGCAAATTGAAAAAGGCATGACATTTGAACTAGCATCTGAGTCTACCAAACAATTATGCACATTGTGATTGAAAATCTCAAAGGTTAGGAGAAAAGGAAGAGTTTGAGATTTCGATTTTCTGCCAATACTTGCTTCATTAATTTATGGGTTCTCATCAGTGTTTTCTATTGAGACACTTGTTTTTGGATCTAAGGCTTCCATCAATCTCTTCCTCTATTGCGGTAAGCTACACATATCAAAAATGGAAACGTTCGCTTTTATTTTCTTAATATCCTCGATTATATCATAGCTCATGTCACATCCCTTTGAAATCTTTGATTGATTTTCTATTTTATTTAAAGAAGCTTGTGGCTGTTTGATTATTTCTGAGTTTTGTTCTTTAGTTACTGTAGGAGCAACTACCGGGTTTGTCTTGGGTTGGGGAGGAATGACAGTTATGTTCCACCTCGGTATTTGATTCGATCTTTCTTTAGGTGTTTCTATTGCTGGATCGATCACTGGGCCTTTACTCCTAGTAGTGATGTTAATAGATGTTGTTTGCACTTCATCTACGAGCCCTTCACAAGATAGCTCTTGTGCATGGGTCCAATCCCAAAGGATCATTGTAGTGTTGGGAGCTGGTTCTTCACTGTCAAGAATTTGTTCTTGTTGGGGGCTTGTTTGCTCGGGCATTTTTGCATCTAACATTTGGTTCATTACTAAGCTCATCGAATTAATCCACTGTGGGTAGCTTTTCTCCGAGTGTTGTTCTTGGTGGACAGTGCATAAGTGGTCCATGCCTATTTCATTCAAATTTAGTACAGTAGAATTGTTTACTGGTGGGGTTGGTTGTCCATTCTCTTCTTTCTTTGTATAGAAATGCTTGAAAGGTGGTCTTGAAGAACTCGTTGCCTTATCCTTTTCTTGATCCAGAATCTTATTGGAGAGTTTCTGCATCATTTTTATGACATTTTCTAAATATGCCATGGGTTCTTCTTTATCCCTAGTTAACAGAAAAGGTTTCTTAACAGCTGTCGGCTTAACCTCTATATCTAGAGCATGTTTAAAGATGCTTCCATCCTCCTCTTCCACTTTCTTGGCTTCTTCAAAATTTTCTGTCAGGGTAGGTTTTTTTGTTCTCTTGACGAACATTGCTAGCGGGGATTTAAGAGCTGTTGTATAATACTCTACTAAGCATTCTTCAGCGGGCTTTATTGCATCACTTAAATTATTTAACAATGTTTTGAACCTCTGGTTAAACTATTGAACTTTCTCATTCTTTTCCATTCTCATAGACAACAATTATTTCATGAGAGTAGCTACAGTTTTCTGATTGCCATACTTTTTAAGAAAACATTTTTCAAAATCTTCCCACCTCGTTACCGAACCAACTTGCAAACAAAAGTACCAGGAAGATAATTTAGGTTCGAAAGTATAAGGAAAGAGACGACAAACCACGTCCTCATCTTCCACATTTAGAAGATTTAGAGCTAAATAAAAGCTTTTCAGGTGGTCTTCAGTAGAAATTCCTTTGCTAGGTTCATACTTAGGTAAAACATTTTCTGGGTTTTTGGGTAAATCATGGAATGGTACGACTACATTTAATGCTCCCTTGGCTCTCCATGCGGGTATGGCCATGACTCCTGGCGGAGAACGTGGTGGTGTATGTGGTGGTGAGTTAAGAGGAGTATGCCTTGGAGTATGTTGTTGTTCTGTATTCGTGGGGGTCTCAGGTCTAACTTTGTCAAAAGGTTCGGTGATTTCTTCTAGAGATAAATCTAATAATTCTTCTAGACTTTGAACAAGAATGGAATCCCTTGTACACTGAGGATTTTTTTGAGGAGATCTGATTCTGGGTAACAGAGGAACTGTGGTTAGCCCTCCAAGACTTATCATGTACGAGCGAGTATGTCTCCTGAAGCGATTTACTTCTTCAAAAGGGACAGCATACAATGTTTTTGGCCGTTTTGTTTCAGGATTAGGATCTTCTTGATTCCTTGATTCCAGATCTCGAAATTTTGGGATGACTGTTTCAGATGGGTTTTCAGTGCAATTTTTACCAACAAAACAATCTCTTCTGCTATCCATGTACTGGTGGCCCTCCTTCTAGCGCCAAAAACTGTTGATGCCTCGAATATCACTGCATCAATCAGCAAGGGATTCTCCCCGGTAAGCAAGCCCAATTAGATCGCTCACAGTTTGGTGTGGGAATCCATCTGGTTAACGGTTCTAGCTACCATGTGAAGTTTAAAGATTTGTTTATTTTACCGGTTGCGGGCCGATCCATCGGTTATATATTTTGTATTTAATATGATATGCATGTGCCCTAAATTAAATGCATGTGGTAAACAAATCTATGCTAATCTAGTTTATGTCTAAATTATCCTGTCCTTATAAGGAGCAAATTTAAAGAATGAGTAATAAACTGAAAATACACCCAAGAACTTCACAAATAGCTGTTAAATTGGAAGGAGCCTTTACAGCAGAAATAAATATTATCCAAGATAGCTTAGATAAAGATAAGCATTCTATCACCCATTTAACACAGAAATTTTGCAAAGAAAATGAAACTATTCATAGCAGAGAATTAATTCACAATAGCCAGGAAATATCTCACGGGAAATGTATGAAAAAACACAGAAATAGTTCAACAATTATCCAACAAGACTCCAAGCAAAGTGTTGTGCCGACTTCCACAGGCCCAAAATGACTTTTCCTATTCGTGTAGCAGAAATAGTTCATGTACAAGACATAAACGTCCTTTCACCTGTCAAAAGTCGTTTCTATCTCCCTCTAATCGGCTATATATAGCTTTACAAGATGTGCCAGGAGTTGCCACCTATACCCTAACCATTTATATTCCTCTAATTTGTCCTTAGTGCACAACTACAAATTCGTAGAAAGCCTTCCATATAGCACAAAGATAGAGCCAACTGTCTTTTAAAGCATTTATACAATAAAGGAATTTCAGTTTTCCTCATATTAAGACAAATTATAATTTTGATAGTTTCTCTATTTCATTTGGCTTCTCTTTGCTGGCTCGCTGACTCATCTTCACCAACTGGCTCACTTGTGGATGCTCGGTGCTCTACACTTTGGATATGAGTGGCCTAGTGAATGAGATCTTTCCTCTGATGCAATCTCATGCTTGCATAGATCTGATTTGATAGTGGTTGCGCCTACTGCTAAGGCTTGAGCAATGGCATCTGCTTGCAGTTCTGCTAAGCGCATTTCTCTCTATTGAGCTTGCTCCTTTAACTCTGTGAGCCGCTGAATTTGCAAAGTAGCGGTAGTCATATCTTCTTGCAGGGCTTTGTGCTCCATACTTGCATATCATCCTGCAATAATGAAATAGCGCAAGTAAGATTTTGACAAAGACTTTAAACAAATATTTGCAATTTTGTGCTAAGCAGTGATCACAACATTAAGTCCTGCGCCAAAGTGGTGAGTGTAAATTTAAGACTTGTGTGATAAATATGCGCCAAAACTAGATTTGAGGGTTGCACCGACGGAGGAGTAAGACATAACCTTTTGCACCATAGACAGGAAGCTTGTAATTAAAAACCCCGCGATCATAAGTGGGACCTGCCGGCGGCATTTTACGATTGGGAGTGGCGCGACAGCGGCAATTTTGAAGGCTAACTCATGGGCCATAGCGGAGAAAATATCATCAAGACTTGCACTGGACGGGTCGCAAACGGTCGGCATAATTAAGTGTAGCGCTTGCGATCGCGGCGAGGAAATTATCACTAGGGCCTGCGCCCAAAAGATGCGCCATAGTCGAGGAAAATATCACCAAGATTTGCGCTGGATGGTTTGCAAAAGGTTGGAAAAAATATCGTTAGAAACTGTGCCATAGCACGACGATTAATTTTAAACCTTTGCGCTTTGTCGTGGAATTTGGTCATAAAAAAAAACTGCGCTTAATGCAAAAGATGGTTTTTTCTTAGTAAAAAAACCAAACAAAAATCTTTGGAAGATTGGTCATAAAAATCCACCCATTGGTTATTTTAAGGCTAAGCCATGCGCCGGTGTCGGCCAAAATAAAATAAATCCTACACTTATGTCGCAAAAGTTGTCATTAAAAACTGTGCTTAATGCTAAAGATGTGCCAAAGAGTTCCAAAGACTTAGAAGATTTTTTTACCGACGTCCTTTATGAAGTTAAACTCTGCGCCGAAGGAGGCCAAAATAATGCTAGGAAAATGCTCCATTTAGGATTTACTCTTGCGCCGCAGGTGGCCACAATAGACCTTAAAAACCCACCCAAAAGTGCGCAGATCAAAGTTGACTCAAGCGCCGAAAGCGGACAAAATGGAGTTAAAACTTGCGCCAAAGAGGAAGAGTTAGGTTTGCGATTGCGCCAAGAGGAAGAGTTAAGGCTAAAAATTGCGCTGAAGAGAAAAAGTAACTTTTCCTTAGAGAAAATAATTGAGAAAACTTTTGGAAAGCAAGCGTTGAAATTTTGCCAAGCTAAAGAGAAAAATTAAGTCTGAAAGACAAGGAAAACACTTGTTACAAAACGTGCAGAAGGAGGGGCCCCAAATATTTTTCAAAAAAAATTTAGTGGGGGATGTTGTATCAACAACAAGACATTACCATATAATTTGACTATGTTATGAATCTAAATATGTTTGGAAACGAAGTTTGTTTTGGAAACGATTTAAATGATAAATGTGATTCATTTTATAATCTAAATACCCCAGTGACAGAACCATTAGATGGAAGATATAGTGGAACTACATTCATATCCTAGATTTTTCTTATCCTCTAATCCTAAGGGTTAAAAGACGACATATAAATTTTAAACATACCAAGAGATATATTTGTACAGGAGTATAAACAAGTTTATAGTCTATTTAGATGCATAATAAAAATTCTTCCAGGGGTTAGATGTGAAACATAAATTAAAATTCCTACTGTAATTAATTTAAACAAGTAGGAAATTAGAACAAAGAACTTGGAACTACTGGCGGGAAAATAGAAATGAAACAACTATTACTCCCAACCAACTCCTAGAGCAACCAAGTCTCACTTGCTCTAGAACCCCCGAACCTAATCACTAAACCACAAGAGCAAAATCCACTTAATGCTCCATCTCTTACATTATCAAATTCAATCCCCATCCAATGCTAGCCTCCTGTTGCTTATGGACATACTTTTATATAGTATTTTTCCTAGGACTTGGCTATTTATTAGCCTCCTTCTTTTTGGCACTCAACTAAGAGTTGTGACCTAATTTTGGGGAAGATTCCTTATGCACCTTGATTTCTCACTCAGTAGCTTCAGCCACTTGGCTTTTCCTCTTGTGGTTCAGCAATCTCTCATGCAACAGCTATTTCATTTATGTCCCCCCTTTAATATTTTTATTAAAAAAAGAATAATCCATTACATTGTTTTTATTTTTGACTTCATGTCAAAAATATTTAATTATAAATAAACATAAAATAAATATTCTAAATTATTTATTAATACTTTATTCAATCCTGGTGTGTTACATACACCTCCTCTTAAAGGATAACACCATCCCTGTGATACTATTTTTCTATCATTATTCTTCCATTTCTTCATCCTGGAATAGGATTGGATATGCCTCCCGCATATCGCTTTCCAATTCCCAAGTGGACTTTTTCGGACTAAGGTCCTTCCATTGCACCTTGACTTGTCCGATGGTACGGTTCTAGAGTAAAAGTTCTCTTCTCTCGAGGATACGCTCCAGTCCCACCTAGAACTCTGCCTCCGGTTCCACCTGTATAACATTCCAATAAATCACATGAGTAGTGCCATGAACATACTTCTTTAAAATGGACATGTGAAAAACATAATATACTTTAATAGTAGGTGGTAGGGCTAACTGATATGCTATGGGCCCTAGTTTAGTCAAAATTTCAAATGGCCCACAATACCTGGGTGCCAATTTTGAATACCATCCCAGCCTTAAGGATATTTTCTTGGGTATTACCTTTATATACACATGCTCGCCTACCTAGAACTTTCGATGAGTTCTTTTCAAGTCAGCATAACTTTTCTTCCTATCTTGGGCAACCTTCAAATTTTCTTGTACCTGCTTCACAGTTAGTTCCATATCTTTTAATAATTTAGGTCCTAACATTAATTGGTCTACTAGACTGCTCCATGAAATGGGAGTATTACATTTACGTCCATACAAAATTTCAAAGGGACTCATACTAGCTGATACTTGAAAATGATTATTGTAAGCAAATTCTACTAAGTGTAGGTAATCTTACCACTTACCTAGTTTGTCCATTACATACATTCTTAGCATGTACTCTAGGACTTGGTTTACCCTTTCAGTCCACCCATCCGTTTGCGGATAATATGCAGTACTGAAATTCAACTGAGTACCTAACCCTTTAAACAAAGATTCCTAGAAATTACCTGTAAATTTTACATCTCTATCTGAGATTATTACCTTTAGTACGCCATGTAACTTGAATATCTCTTTCATAAATATATTTGCAACGTTAATAGCCTTATAAGTAGATTAAAGTGAGCTACTTTGCTTAATTTATCGACTACGACCATGCTTTAGTCATGTTGTCTACAATGTTTAGGCAGGCCGGTTATAAAGTCCATGTTGATTATTTCCCATTTCCATTATGGAATGGGAAGCAGTTGTAATAACCCAGCTAGATGTTGGTGTTTAGCCTTGACTTGCTAGCATTTTATGCAGTGAGCGAAGTATTCTGCTACTTCTTTCTTCATGTTGGGACAAAAGAAGTTTTTTCTGATCATGGTGATCATCTTCTAGTATCCAAGATGTCCTGAATATGGTCATTTGTGTAACTCATTCATGACTATTAATTTAACTTATGTTGTATTTGGTATGTACAATCTGTTTTTATGTAGCACTAACCCTCTTTAATTTAAACGGAAATCTGTTTTTATCTGGTTATTTTCATTTTCAACAGTCTTTTCCTTTAAATTTTGGTACTCTTTATTAGAATTTTCTGCATTTAAAATCTGATTTTCTAAATCAAATTCGTAACTGCTGCTTGGAAATAATAAATTTGCATGACGACTTAAAGCGTCTGCAACTTTGTTTTCTTTACCTTTAATTTTTTATTTTGAAGTCATATTCGCTTAAAAATGACATCCACCTTGCTTGTCTAGCATTTAAATTTTGTTGATCAAACAAGTATTTTAGGCTTATGTTATCTGACATTAGTAGAAAATTTCTTTCAATGAGGTAGTGTTGCCACATCTTTAACGCTTGTATAATTGCAACAAGTTCTAAATCATGTGTAGCGTAATTTTTTTCATGTTCTTTTAATATTCGAGGTTTGTAGGCCACGACATGATTTTCTTGAGTTAGTACCCCACCTAATCCTTCGTTACATGCATCAGTGCATACGATGAAATCCTTGAAAGGATCATAATTTTTTAGTATAGGGGTAGTGGTTAACAGATGTTTTAGTTGATTAAAAATTTCCATACATTTTCATTCCAATCAAACCTTTTACCTTTCTTTTGTAGTCAGTTTATGGGGTAGGTTATCTTAGAAAACCCTTCAATAAACTTTCGATAATAGCCCGTAATCCCCATAAATGATATTATGTTAGTTACATTTTTAGGAACTGGCCATTCGGTGATAGCCTTAATCTTGTCGGCAGCGACAAATATTCCATCCTTAGACACTACGTGTCTTAGATATTTAATTCTGTATTTATACAAATCACACTTGTTAAACTTAGCAAACAAGTGTTGTTCTCTTAAAATTTGCAGAACTATTTTTAAGTGTTCTTCATGTTCTTGTTCATTCTTTGAATAAATCAGTATATCGTCGGTGAAGACGCTATGAATTTATATAAGTAGTTGCTAAAAATACTATTCATTAAACACATAAAATCTGCAGGTGCGTTTGTTAAACCAAAAGGAATTACGACAAACTCGTAATGACCATAACAAGTTCTAAAAGCAGTTTTAAAGATTTCTTGATCTTTGATCTGTACCTGATGGTAGCGAGAACTTAAATATATTTTAAAAAAGATTGTATCCCCTTGGAACTGATTGAATAGATTGTTTATTAGGGGTAATGGATATCGATTTTTAATAGTCATTTTATTTAATTGTCGATAGTCTATGCATAATCTTAAGGTTACGTCTTTCTTCTTTACGAATAAGATCGGTTCTCCCCAAGGGGAAACATTAGGTCAAATGTACTTCTTGTCAATTAATTATTGTAGCTGTGATTTAAGTTCTGTAAGTTCTATTGTATTCATCTAATACAAATATTTTGATGCTGGTACCACTCATGCTATCAGATCGATTGTAAAGTCTATGTCTCTTTTTGGAGGTAGTCCAGGGACTTCTTCCAGAAAGATGTCTTTAAAATATTTTGAGATAGGTATATCTTCCACTTTAAGTTTTTTATCTTGATCTTTATCATCTAATACATAAAAATAAATTACTTTACATCCCTTATGTACAGATCTCTTCATTTGTAAAGCTGAGATTTCTCTAATAGTTGTTTTTCTAGGAATTCCTGTTACTTTAATTGTATTTCCAGTGTTATCTATGCATGTAAAATTTTTGTCATAACAATTCAACATAACCTTGTGTTTATCCAACCAATCCATTCCTATCAACATATCATAGGAACCAACCATAAAATATTTAGATTAACATGCTTATTAAACTCATTCATCAGTACTTCACAATTTTTCACATAACTAGTGACCTTACGTTTAGTACCTATGGTAAACTATACCAGCCAAGATTTTTCAAATTTTTCTATTACCAATTTACATAACTCAACAATCCTAGGTGATACATAACTTAAACTTGCACCCAGATCAATTAGTATGGAAATAGGTTGACTTTTTATTATACCTTAGATCTCGACCATCGAAGCTTGATGGTTTGCCTATCAGTTCTCCAATGCAACATTGATTCTGGGCATATTTCTCGCCATGTCTCCAACTGTAACAACTTCCTGAATGGAGTTGACTCTTTAGGACAATATTTAAAATAGTGTGGGTCACCACATTCCCAACATTTTAAGGGTTCCCTCTATGTAATGTTTTTATTAAAATTATTAGAAAGTTCTCTTTCTTTTATTGTAGGGTGTTGTGGCTTAAAACCTCTGTAATTACTACCCTGATACCCTCTATAATTATTTCTAGAATTTCTGTGAAATTTACTATTACTATTTTTCTTAAAGTTATCCTGTCTTTTTGTGTTCCAATTAGGCATATTTTCTCTTTTATTCTTATTCTACTCATAACAGTAATTCGCTTTTCTCATTGCTTCCTCCAAAGCTTTGGATTGTCATATTCAATTCACTCTTTAAATGGAGTAGGAAAGCAACTGAGAAAGCGTTGTATTTTTGGTTTTTCATCTATTATGTAAGGTACATAATGAAGCAGACTTAGGAATTTACTACAGAGTTCTTTCATGGTCAAAGCACGTAACCTTAATTCATAGAACTCTTTCACTTTTTCTTCATGGTACTGTTCCGAAAGATACTTTCCTTTAAAAAAATTCTTAAAGATTTTCCAAGTTACTTGTCGCTCTTTTATACCTTTTACTTTCTTGATATCTTGCCACCAGATGTATGCTTTTCCACTTAAGTTATAAATGGCCATTTTTTCCTTTAGTTCATCAGAATAGTGGTAAATCTGGAAGTATTTCTTCATTCCAGGCAACCAGGCTTCTTCCTCTTCTCCTTTCTCAATTTCTCCGTTAAACATAAAAAGGTTTAATCTTTTTAAATTCTCCTGAAATTTCTTCATAGGGTCTGTACTTCTTTTTATCTTTATGACCGTCATTACATTAACTAGAATCCTGACATTCTTATTTTTGTGATTCTTCACTGGATGTTTCATCCACATGGATGGAAAATTCCAGCTTTCTTCCCTTACGTTTATAAGGTGTATCTTTTGGCTTATCTTCTTTAGTTTCTTTGTTTTTATCTTTTTCAATACTGTGTATTTAAGCCAACAGAATATTATTTATCTCTTCTTGTGCTTTCATAATTCGTTCATTTTCATCCCTAACTCTTTTTAATTCTGACCTCAATTCTTTTACAGTTTGTTGTAATTCTGACGGATTGTCGGTTCTACTCTCATTTAAGTTACCCAAATTTCACCTCCTTCATTGTTCAGCGTTATTCTAGGGGGTGATTCTTCTCCTTCAGGCATTCCGAACTCCTCCATAATTTCCTACAAAAATAAAGTTTTCTTCCTCTTTCTGTTTAGTAAGAGAATTAAACCCAAGAATAAAAATAAAATAAAAATTAGATTAGTTTTATGTTATACGCAACTGCAATGTTGAGCCAGTTCAGGACAAGTGTTGTAACCATGCTCTGATACCATTCTGTCATGAACCTAAAAATATAAAAAAATAAAAAAAATTATTTAAGCATGTAATTTGTAAAACCATCATTTTTACTATGAAACATATCTATGTTCTTAGCGAGTAACATCTATGGTGATAAGTTCGTCAAGCTTGGAGAGTTGCTAATGTAATTTATAACTGCTTGGTCAGGTTGCAAACATGGTGGATGCTTCACCAAAAGCAAGTGGCGTATTGTCAACAAAATTGAAGGTGATAACTAAAATTTTCCTGTTCTTGTTATCGATTTTATATAATGTTTTTGCTTGGCCCTAAGGCTAAGTTTGGAATCCTTGATCCTAGCATTCACTATGTGTTACATTTCAAGTTGTAAGCACCAAAAAAGGAGTGGGGACTATGGCTATAGTCTTAATCCCAAAATGTAAAGTCTAACCTTTGTTTTAATTACAAGTTTTAACCATGCAATGCATGCATGATTGTGGGGACTATGGATATTTTCCATAGTCTAACCTCGATCCGAGAGCATTATAATAAAGTTTGATTTAAGATTTATCCCACTATTCAAGTTTGATGGTTGTTTGTAATATGGTGGATGGTAGCATTTAATACGCCACCCTGGCTGTGATTTTATAGCACAGCCAGGATTTATGGCCTATGCTGGAAAGCGATCTCCATCGTCCATTTGTATAGGAGGATGTGAAGGGTTTCAAAAGGGTTTTAATGTTCTTTCTTGATGTCTTAACCTCCATTATTGTTATGGTTGTTGTCGGCAAGCTTCTGTGAGAAGAAGCTCTACGTTCATCATGGTGATTTGTAAAACCCGAGGAACTATATTGTGATTGGTGATGGAATTTTTGTTTTGGTTGTCTTTCGAGGTTATTACGAGATTTGGAGACCGCCATCCACATCTCTTCCTAGTAGCTGCGACTGGAGCATAATTCTGGTTGCCTCGAGCCGCCATTAACAAGGTAAAATCCCAACTCTCTTTAGAAAATTTTATACTATTAATTCTTCTTCTAATTTCAATGTTTAAAGCATGCATTCATCTTGCAGGTGGCTGGAAGTGATAAGGGCGCCATGAGGAGCCAACCCCTGGCCATATTTTCCCACAGAATAGGTAACGTATCCAAATCTTAATAAGATATCGGTTTCATTCTCCATTACGGTTTGTTAAAAGTTTTTATTGAAAGTGGTTAAACAAATGCAAAAGGTGGGCTCCTGTGGGGAAGGGACAGGGTCACCTCCTCTCATCCCCGCATCTTAAAACGCCCAAGGTAAGAAGAAAAATCGACCCTGACTCTATCAATTCATAAATTAATTACTAGCATTACTAGATTCTTTACTACATCATTCGTTTGTTGTAGGTGAACCTTTGACAGGGTTTGGTGTTGTGGAAGAGGTTTAGTCTTCATCTTCAATAGATAATTTGACCTTTAAACCGGTCTATTCTTAGGGTTTATAAGCTGCCAAATAGGGATTTTCACCTTCTCGGCTCCATTCATTAACTTAGTTATATGTGCTTTGCTTATTTGCTTGTTTAAGGGTTGGAAATGTGTAAACACGAGTGCCATCATGGATGGCTTACTCCGATGTAATTTATTTTTTAATGTATAAGGTTGTAATGTTATTAGAGAATGCCATTTGAAAATGGCTTACGACCATCAGGTTGCGAACAAGTCTTTCAATCCACTACCATTTACAATTTAATTCTTAATATAGGGGTTATAATACCGGTAGTGTATGTTATTGACATGGGCTTATAGCCACATGTGTACGCGATGGTGAAATCCATTTGTCATTGGTTATAATTAGATCTTTATTATGAATATAGGGTCCTTTACGATTTCTGTAAAATATCCAGAATGATATTGTGGTTTATAGATGAAATTTTATATGGTTTTAGTTAACTCCTTTTTAATTAATATGCTTATACTATGTTTCTAAAATGGATATTTGAAAATCACCTAGTTGATTTTCTTATTTATAACCCTCGACTGGGTTTTGATCTGGGATCTAACACCCTTTCGACATGATTTGGTTTGTTTAATGATTAATTGGCATATTGTAACTCTGTAGTTTGATCAATGATTATACTACGAATACCCTAAATTTAGTTGATTGTATTTGTAGTAGTTCAAGGGTTTTATAATGTACCCATAAATCTAACATGCCTATAATGTAGTTAGGGTATTGCTTCGAATTGGATCTTGGTCGGTCGATTCTCGATCTGCGATAAGTTTATGTAATGAAATGTTTAAAATAAAGTCTATATATTAGATTAGGATAAATGACTATATCAGTCGGCTTGCCTAGTTTCTTATCGAACGTCAACCATTTATGTTATGGGAGTTAGAGTATATTCGAACCCCATCTTTTAACTAAATATATAATCTATTATACTTGTTGGAATAAAAACAATTACTTTGCCTAGTTTAATCAATCGTATGGTAGTTATATTATAGACATTATGTAAATATTTGATCTAGAGATCACTAATCCCTCTATATATCCTTGAGATCTCAATCAGTATGAGTCTTGATATCAATATATGCTCATAAAAATATATACTCAAACAACTAGATCTGCATTTACCAACTGAAATATAAATGCAATCACACACATAAACAACAAATATACCATGGAACCCTTTCGGGAAAAACCAGCTAACTATGGGGCTATCTTCTCTCTCGAGCCCAGAGCATATAGATGTAAATGGGACAATACAATACATGATTACCTCAGCAGGTAACTCAACCGGTCCAAAACTGGACAGACTCTACTTTGCATGCATCCAGCTTATGCATGCACTAGATGAGTAAACCCCAACTATCAAACTGGATCTGAGTAATCTGAATACGCCTCTAACTGATCTCCCCTCTCTCTATCTCACTACTCTGATATGCTCTGAATCTGAAGAAGCCCTCTGATGGACTCGGCCTACTCTGCAACCACAAGTGTGCCCTACCTCCAGATGTCAAATGATCCTACTGGATCAGATCTAAGTATATCTGAGATGTGATCATCCCTAACCTTCCTCCAATGTTGAGAAAAGTCTATCCTAGAAGTCACAGACTCCGAATCGGTCAATCCAGCTCCAAACGAGCTTCTCCCTCCTTGGGAAATGCCCCCTCCTCCAAGAAAATCTTGTCTCCTCCAATCCAATCAGAAATCACACTGATGAGCTCTCTCAACTCATAGTGTTGGGTGTGTAGCCTCTCTGGAACTGAAGGTCACTGATCCAGATCAGATATGACCTTCCTAACTCCTGCAATAGCTCCTCTCTCTCACAGAAAGTCGCCCTGCATGCACAGTTATGCCCTCCTCACTCTAGCAGTATCTATCTACGACAATGCAAATGAGTAACCTCATCTAGGGACCCCCTGCCTCTATAAATAATCTCATCGATGAATTAGGTTTTCCAAAACCCTAATTCTCGGTGTATGCAAAAAGTCACTTTTGCATGCATTCACTGAATGCTAACATGTCATGTAAAACTCAAGCATGCAAAGGTCAAACTCCTCCGAAATATCCGCATGCAACCCCCACTGGACTCATGCCACTGAGTAGAGTGCATCTCACCCTCTACTCCATACTGATACCGATGTAGCTAATGTACCTCCATGTAAGGCATCTGAACCATGGAGCACATCCCGAAGTTACCACACTCTAACACATTACCATATAATTTGACTATGTTCTGAATATAAATATATTTGTGTTATCTCCTCAAACAAACATAGACTAGTTGTTGTTTTCTAGGTGATAGGAAGTCTTTCAAATTTTCATTTTCATATACATTTGAGGATCTTTTTCAAGAGTTTGAAGTATCTAATAAAGTTTGAAATAACATTTGATGTTACTTTTTCTCCAAAAAGAATTTTCGGGTTTCGGTAGCTTAGGTGGACATGGCAATTGTTCATTAGCTACCGAAAACCCAGCTTTCGGCAGCTTACAGCATGGAAGACAAAACTCTTCAAGCTACCGAAAGGAAAGGCACGTGTCATGTATCATGGAACAGTTTTCGGTGGCTTCGGCGGATACGACATTTGTTCATTAGCCATCGAAAAGCAAGTTTCTGGCAGCTTACTGTTCAAAGGCAAAGTTGTCCACAGCTACCAAAAGCAGAGGCATTTGTAAACACTTTTCCGGCAGCTTAAGTGGTTAATGGTGAAATCATCAGCTACCAAAATTAAGTCGGTGTCAAACGATCAAGATGTCTAATCAAGGGTTGAGTCATGAAGTTTAAAAAGGGATCCATCATTCCTTAACCACCGAGAAGGGTCACTACCAGCAAAGACATGATCTCTCCAAGGTAAATCTTGTTGCAATCATGATCTCACCCTAGCCAATTGAACCCTATATCTCTCACATCTACTGAATTTCGAAAAGTAGTACATCTAGTGTAATCATGCAAAATTGACAAGTCATTGAGCCATCATGATTATCTTTTCAATTCACATTCCTCAAAGTCACATTCTTTAAACCGCAACATCCTTCCTCCTTCACTCTTACCACATTATCAAACTTACCTTTTCCCTAAATTCGCGTCATTCTCTCAAGCTCAAAATTTTTAACAGTGGGTGTCAAGAAACAGCTTACAAATGAAGAAAAGTGGAGGAGTGATCCTTGGGAAA
Source organism: Larix kaempferi (assembly GCA_027924585.1). Lineage (NCBI taxonomy): Eukaryota > Viridiplantae > Streptophyta > Pinopsida > Pinales > Pinaceae > Larix > Larix kaempferi. The sequence goes on from BSBM01001102.1 coordinate 7,965,374, forward strand.
GCGTTAGATGACATTTTCTACCTAGAATCACACCCCGAGGTATGTCAACTCTTTAAAGATGCAGGCTATTATAAGTTTAGTAAAAAAATCCAAGGATCTCATCAGCAAATAGCCGAAATGTTTTCTCTCACATTTGATGGCAGAAGGGCAATAATTGGCAAGGAGGAATTCCAAGTAGACGAAGCCCTCATAGCCGAGGTGACAGAGCTTCCAACGACTCGAGAAAATTGGTTCAAGATTACTGTCACAAAATATTTTGAATTCGGATCCTATTTGAAACCAAAACACAGAAATCTTGTATGGAAGAAGGATATTCCTATGTCCTATCTTGAGGAGAAATGGCAGCATCTGTTGAAGTCAATTCTTGTCTACATAACCTATGAGGGTAGATAGAATAGGGTGCTGATTTATCATTTTAAATTAATGAATCATTTCACTGGCAGGAACCCCTTGAATCTCCCTTTTTATCTCTACAAAAGCATGGCTAAGATGGCTCATCAAGTCAGAGCCAAGCCAAGCAAATTCGTAGGGAGACTATATCACCATGGCTTGATCAAGCTCATAGTTTCTGAGTTGCTGCAAAGAAGAAACATGAACTGGGCATTCTTCCTTTTCTGGAATGAATTCGAAACAGAGTTACAACAAGAGGATGAAAAGAAGTCTTCCACTCCCAGAAGTGGAAAAAGTAAGAGGAAAGCCATCTCCCCAATCGCAGTTGATCACTTTTCCTCAGCTCTCAAAGTTCATAAGGCTAAAAAGTAGTTAGAGTTTAGTAAGAAGATAGAAAAAGAAGGAGCTACTTCAAAAAGAAAGAACATGCTCAACCTTCCATACACAGATTCTGAAGATGAGGAACAACAAGAAGCTGGAGTAGGATATAAAATTTTGCCTTCACCTACACCTAGGGAAGAGCCTGATTAGCAAGTTGTTGAAGCATCAACCAACAAATCAAAGAAATCGTCATCTCAGAGGATAAATTAACTTCTCAAACAGGTATATGATCTCGTACTACTTCAAAGGGTGATCAAGAAAAAGAATGAAAGGTTGACTAAAAGGAATACTTAATTGTATACCTCCTTTCAAGGGTTAACCAAAAAGCATAGCAAGTTGCAAGGGAGAAATATAAGACTGATAAGATACAATATCAGACTGAGTAGGAAGGTTGAGCTTCTGAGAAATAATAAAATGACTCCAAAACCCCAGCCTAAGGCACACTCAGACCTTGACACCCTAGCAACAACAGTCATCAGTTTTGCTGACACTCTGGTTTGGCCCAGGATGAAGAAAAGTCCAAAGAGCAAGAAGATGAGTAGAAGAAGTCAGAAAACACATTTTTGTCAAAAGTTTTACAGGCTAGATCAAACAGAGTTTTTCGGTGGCTTAGGCGAACATGGGAATTCTTCATTAGCTACCAAAAAACCAATTTTCGGCAGCTTACAACATAAAGATAGTGCCCTTCTAGTTACCGAAAAGAGAGGCAACTTCCAAACATCTCAAAAAATGTCTCGGTGGCTTAGGCGAACCTACTGAATTGTTCATTAGCCACCGAAAGCAAAGCTTTGGGTAGCTAAAAAAATTAAAACCTAGTCTTTCTAGCTACCGAAACTACAGAATAATGCAGAAGGTTGCTTTTTTGCACAAGACCTGACTTTTGCTAATCCAAACACTTCGAGGACATTTTCTAATGATAGATAAACATTTAAAGGCATCATGATCAAAATTCTGTTCTAGATTGAAAGGCACCAACAAGGTAAGAAGAGGAATCTTCGTGTCTATTTTGGGCAAAAGATGGCTTGTCAATCCTCCAGGCGGCAGTTTCAACCTTACTCATCAGCCTTCGAAGGTTTGTTATAACTATCGAAGATATGAGGACTAGCAAGATGGCGATTACCCTTTTAACACAGGACTCTTTCATACTTTTCAGAAATCTGTTTTAACTAGCTAATTTTAGCAGATTCGATCCAGCTTTTCAGGATCTTGAACATTTTTGTAAAGGCTATAAAGCTTATGACTTATGTAGAGCAGGGGTTCAATTTTGGAGACTTTTTCATATACTGTAAACTCAAGCTTCTTGCTTTCATACTAGTAACACAAGCTTCTTTTGCCATTATTGGTTCAGACTTTCATCTTCCTATCTATTCCTTACTTACACCTGAATATTGAATTCATGTTAGTTCTGTTTGTCTGATGATTGATATCTGTCAACTTGTCAATTCATCCATAAATTGGAATCTGCAAGTATTTTACTTATTTTATTTGGCCATTCCTATACACTTTATGTATATGTTTCTGCTAGTAAAATAAGCATTCTTCATACATTCATTTATTTATAACTCTCTGAGCCATGATAGTTTAAAGCCTTATCAATACTTGTTGTGTACATGCATGTCTTAAGGGAGTGAGGTTTGATTAAAGTCATCTGACTTGATCCATTTTGAGTAAATTATTGAGAATAATTTTAAGTTACCAGGCTCTTTCGACTACAACCCAGAAAGACTCCTGGAGAGCTAACATTTTGGCACTGTTGCCGGGGAAAGGAAGTTGAAGCTAGTTTCTCTAGGAGAACGACATAAGATCCAACTTTGATGATAGACAAAGTGTGGAAAGTATTCGGGTTGTAATCATCTATGTGGGGACTCCATTGGAATGAAGTGGCTTTAAGAAGACCAAGTACCATAGCAAATCCTCAAAGGCCACCAGTGACACCTATTTCAGATCCCGAACAGATTATAAGGAGAGGAAGAGCTTCACAAAGACAAATTTCCAGATCTACAAGGGGAACCACATCAGGTACTTCTAGAGGTACTTCTTCTGTTTTATCAAATGAACCTCCCTTTAAATCCTCTTCTACTAAAGTAGATAGTTCTCAGAAAATCATAAGTAAATCAGAAATTTTGAAAGTTGAAGAATTTTCAACTACTTCTGTTGTTGAAGATTCTATTTCTGAAGCTGTTACCCAAGCTGACTTAGGAAAAGAAACCCTAGAATCTATCAAAGAAGAGGTTTTTTCTTCCTACCTAAATCCCTTACCAAATAAGCCTGAAGAAATCTATCCTTTTGTTCATACCAATGTACTTTCCATTGAAAACATCTTGCAGGATCTTTTAGATCAATGCGAAGAAAGATTGGCCTTGTTAGTTGCACATTTCTATAAGGATTCCTATTTTCCCAATCAGCCAACAAATCTTTTCACCTCAACTCTTGGCGACTCCACTGGGTCAAACCCACCACCTTTATCACCACCTATACCTCCTCAGCTATCACCCACACGAACGATATCTTCTGCCACCCCTTCCATAACCACATTGACTATGGTTGTCCCTCTGACTAAGATAAAAAGGATCCTTGTTACCAGATATGCCCCTCTAAATTTTCCTAACCCCCTTTCTTCTATGCCTACTGGAAATTACCAAAAATATATGCCTAAGTTTACTGGATAGGGAGACTTTACAGTTGAAGAACATTTAGAGGCATTCTACAGTTATGCTGAGAACATAAATATTGAGAATGAGGATGTATGGACTAGGGTTTTTGTGCAGAGTTTAGATGGTCAAGCTAGGAAATGGTTCAAAGAGTTACGTACGAGATTAGTATCTAATATTGAAGCTCTAGATGAATTATTTTTGAAGCATTGGGGAGAAAGAAGAGACCACCTCTATTACCTCATAGAATTTGGTAATTTAAAGAGAGAAAATGGCGAGTCTGTTTCAAATTTCACGAAGAGATTCAATAAAATGTTTGGAAAAATCCCTGCTGAGATCAAACCTACAGATAATTCAGCCAGAATCACTTATGCAAATGCTTTTGATCCTGATTTTTGTCTTCATCTCAGAGAAAGAAAATCTGCTTCTTTATCACTCATGCAAGATGCTACTCTTGAGGTCGATTCTAATATTGTTGCATCTCAGACTCTTAAGGGAAAAATGGACAAAAAGAAGCAAACTCCAGACTCTTCTTCTTCATCAGAAACAAAAATAGAAAAAATGGCAAAGATGTTGGACAGCTTAACATCTGAAATGTCTAAACTGAAATTTCAATGTCAACAACCTACAAGAGGTAAAGGACCAAATGATTTTGTTCCTAGAAACCCTAATACTTTCCATTACAGAAGAAATAACCCATAGGCTCAGATCCTCCAAAGAGACAGGAATCCAGCTGAAGAACAAAGAATCAGGGCTCCTTTCCAACACGTTGTATTGGAAGAGGAACAAGAGCTTACTCAAGGAGAAGGAGAAGAAGAAGACAATATCAAATACATGGAAGATAAAGTTGACCCCTCTTTCCTAACACAATCTGATTATGAGGAAGCCCTCATGAATGAACAGATCACTAAAGAATCATTGTATCAGGTAGATGATCAGGGAGGGTATAATTTGAGGTCTAAGATTGCTACTAAAAAACATATGGCCATTGCTCCCAGAAAGAAGAATCCTGTGCTTACAAAGCATCCTGCTTCTCCTGCAAAAAATATTGTTGCCCCTGCAAAACAGATTGTTTCTCCTTCAAAACAGTAGCAAAGGCCATTACAACCTTCTGTCCATGAGTAGATTCAGCTTAAATCTCCAACACAAGAGGTAAGAACCTTTGACAAATTGTATTACTCTTTCAATCTTGAATCAGAAATTCAGAAACTGAAAATCCCTTTTCCACTTATTAAGCTTATGAAAAATGATTCCTTCAAGTCATCTATACTGAAACCCCTTCAACCAAAAACACCCATAGATGCTGATTTTGTGAATTTGCAAGATGATAAGCCCTCAGTAACCCTAGGTCCTATGGATGAAGAACTAGATGGGTCTTGTCCACCTTTCTATATATCCCTAAACATCCATGACAAAATTCTTCACAATCGTTTGCTAGACTCAGGAGCATCCCACAATCTTATGCCAAAAGAAGTGATGGATGAGCTTGGACTTAGCATCACAAAACCCTACCATGATCTCTTCTCTTTTGACTCCAGGAAAGTGAAATGCCTAGGCCTCATAAAAGATCTTGTCATAAACCTATCTCAGCTTCCTTCAAAAAGCATGGTAATGGATGTAGTAGTTTCTGATATCCCACCCAAGTTTGGCATTCTCTTGTCCCGTTTATGGAGTAAAGGACTAGGGGTTACCTTACAAATGGATATGCCTTATGCTACAATCCCGATGTTTGGAGGTGAAACTAAAATACTCTATAGAGAGAACCAACTTTCCTATATCATCAGTAATGAAAAGAATTCTATAAATCATCCCATTTACGCATTGGATACAGACTTTGGAACTTGTATCCTGCAAATAGATGATGATCAGCCAACGCCTTTGCAGCTCACAAAACCTACTTGTCAGCAATCTGAATAAGTAACAACTTATGTCTGGAGCATGTTTTTTTATGGTTCCAGTACTCAAGCTTCAGCAGGTGCAGGTGTAGTTTTGATCTCTCCTTCGAAGGATGTTATGCATTTGTCTTATAAACTGGATTTCAAAACTACTAACAATATAGCAGAGTATGAGGCTTTGCTGTTGGGAGTCAAGGTTTCCAAAGAAATGGGAATCATGTGCCTGAAGATATTTGGAGATGTAGAGCTCATCATACAACAAGTGAACGGAAATTTTCAAGCAAAGAATGTCAGGCTAAAAGCATACAGAGATGAGGTATGGAAACTTAGAGATTCTTTTATGATTTTTGACATTTCTTATATACCTAGAGCTATGAACCACCTAGTTGATTCCCTTGTTGTCTCTGCCAGTATGTTCATTCCTCTTATGCCTCCTAAACTGAACTATGAAATCCAAGTCAAGTATAGGCCATCCCTACCTGATAATGTCAAATTCTTGAAAGTCTTTGAGGATGATGATGAACTTAGTAGATTTCTCCAGGTCGTTGATGAATTTTCTAACATGCATATTGACCAAGAAAATCTAAATGTAGAGGAATCCCAGAAGTCTAAGTTGAAAGGGAAAATGGGTGAACATGATATTGTTCAATTTCCAAGCAATCATATACGTCAAGGTTTAGTACCTCTTGAAAGGCTTTTTGACCATAATGATGTCCCCTTCAAACCTGTGAAAAAGGAGAAAGACCCTGTTGTCCATGAGCATAATATAGGCAACCAAAATCATCCTAAGTTCATAAATTTGTCTACTGAGTTGACAGCTGATCAGAGGTTAGAATATTGCAGCCTTATAAAAGAATTTGTTGATGTTTTTGCTTGGGAATACAGTGATCTGAAAACCTATGACGAAGATACCATTCAACATAGAATTCCTTTGGAAAAGGAAACCATCCCTTTCAAGCAGAAGTTAAGGCCTATCAACCCTCTCCTGTTACCTATGATTGAGAAAGAAATCAGAAAGCTCCTTGATGCTAAAATCATAATCCCACTAAGATATTCTAAATGGATCGCAAATTTAGTAACAGTGAGGAAGAAAAAGGATGAGATCAGGTTATGTGTCGATTTTAGAAACTTAAACAAATGCTCCAAAAAAGACAACTATCCCCTGCCCAAGATGGAGCATTTACTACAAAGAGTTTCAGGATCTAGTGTCATGTCATTCCTAGATGGCTTCTCAGGCTACAATCAAATTTCTGTACACCCTGATGATCAGGAGAAGACAACTTTTACCACTCCTTGGGGTACCTTCATGTATGCCAAGATGCCGTTTGGGCTGATGAATGCTGGGGCCACCTTTCAGAGTGCCATGGACATAGCCTTTGTGGGATTAAAAGACAAGTTTGTCCTCATATATCTTGATGATATCACTGTATACTCAAACAATCACGAAGAACATTTGCAGCACCTAAAAGGGGTTTTTTTCTGAAATGTAGACAATTTGGAATTTATCTGAATCCTAAGAAGTCTCAGTTTGCTCTCAGGGAGGGAAAGCTCCTAGGCCACATAGTTTCAGCACAGGGTGTAAAGATTGATCCAGTTTGGGTTGAAGCAATTTAGAAGGTATCTATACCAAGGTCGAAAAAGGATATTCAATCTTTCCTCGGGAAGATAAATTTTGTCAGGAGGTTTATTCCAAATTTTTTTGAGTTAGTGAAACACATAACTTCCATGTTGAAAAAAGGATCTGAAATTAAATGGACAGAAAATGCAAGAAACTCTTTCGAAGCCATCAAGTAGGCTATCATGGAAGCTCCTACTTTGATTAGTCCAAATTACACCAAGGTTTTCTATATTTTCTCTTTTACTTCCTATGATACAGTGGCAGCAGTCTTGTTGTAGAAAGATGATGAAGGTCCTAATCACCCAATTGCCTTCTTCATCAAAACATTGAGGGATGCTGAACTAAAATACGATCCCATAGAAAAACAGGCTTATGCTCTGATCAAGTCATTGAAGACATTCATAATTTATATCCTACATACAAAGGTCATAGCCTATGTCCCTTCAACTTCTGTGAAAGATGTTTTAACTCAACCTGACATTGATGGCAAGAGAGCCAAATGGATTGCTAAGCTGATTGAATTTGATGTAGAAGTAAAGCCCACCAGGCTAGTAAAAGGTCAAGGCTTCGCTAAGCTTATGGATGAAGAAAATTGTGAACTATTGGACATGAATTTCATCGGAATAAGTACAACAAGTTTGCAGACAGAAGTAGCAGCAATAGAGAAACATAATAGTCAGCAGGTGGCTGAGAATTTATTTTCATGCGAGTGGTATTCAGGTATTATTCATTTTCTGCAAAATTTAGAAGTTCCTCCTGGACTTAGCACAACCCAAGCATGGTTTCTTAAGCTTAAATCTATTAAATTTTGCATAAGTAATAATCTGCTATATTGGAAAGATCATGCTGGTGTTCTGCTAAGGTGTCTAGATAAAGAAGAGTCAGTTCAAGTCATGCATCACTTCCATTCAATCATATGTGGAGGCCATCATTACTGGAAAACTACAACTCATGAGATTCTAAGGGCTGGATACTATTTGATACGAACCGTTACACCAAAACCTCGAGATGTTAGTGAAGGACGCCCACTAGGATCTTAACATCCCACCACGCTCCGCATTCCAGACTCTAGGCTGGATGTGCGCCCGTACGGTGGTGTCCCCTTTGAGCCGTACGAGCCTCGGGAAAACACTGCAATGCCGACGTTTCCACCCGCTCTGTGACTTGAACCGGGGTGGAGGCTCTGATACCAAATGATACAAACTGTTACACCAAAACCTCAAGATGTTAGTGAAGGCCGCCCACTAGGATATTAACACAATTGGCCTATTCTTTTCTCTAATATATACACTTTTGTGAAATCTTGTGACAAATGCCAAAGATTCGCAGGAAAACAGCAGCTAAAATCCTTGCCCCTGAAACCTACTATAGTTAATGGTCCCTTCCAGCAATGGGGTATTGATTTTATAGGTGAGATTAATCCTTCATCTAGTGGTCAACATAGATGGATCCTAGTAGCCACTGATTATTTTACCAAGTGGATAGAGGAAATTCCCACAAGGAAAGCTAATCATCAAGTTATCATGAAATTTCTCTATGAAAACATCTTTATCAGATTTGGTTTCCCAAAACGGTTGGTAACTGATAATGCACCAGCTTTTAAAGATAAATCATTAGTTCACATGTGTGGGTCAACGTGCATTCAATTGGTACACTCTACTCCCTACTACCCTCAAGGCAATGGCCTCGCCGAGTCATCCAATAAAATTCTAGTCAGAATCATCAGAAAGCTATTGGAAGAAAATCAGAAGATTTGGGATTCCAAACTAAAGTTTGCTCTTTGGGTGACAGAGTGACAAATAAAAAATCCATAGGGACTTCCCCCTTTAGATTGGTTTATGGTATTCATGCCATTTTCCCAATTTGGCTAATCCTTCCAGTAACTAAGTTCTTTCAGGAGGAACATGATGAACCAAATGACATGGTGAGAAGAATGCTCGACTTGGTTTAATTGCAGCATACTAGAGAACAGTTGGCGGAAAAGTCAGAAGCTCATCAGAAGAGGATAAAAAATACTTTTGACAAGAAGGAAAAGGTGGAAATTTTTCAGGTTGGAGACTGGGTTCTAAAATGGGATGCCCCCAGGCAGGACAAGGGAAAGTATGGAAAATTTGATTCTCTATGGATAGGTCCTTTTGTGATAACTCAAGTATAGCAGAACAACACTTTCAAACTGCAAAGTCTGGAAGGTGAAGAAAAGTTTGGTGGCCCAGTCAATGGGCGATTTCCGGAACTCTATTTCATCTAAGGCTTCAGAGCCTGGTCATTGTAAATATCATTTTTGTTTTCAGTTTTTGCAAAATAACTCCATGCCCAATGGAACAATAGAAGATGGGTTTAGATTTTGTTTTACAGGAAAGGCATTTGATCTTGGGTTCTTGGAACCTTAGAGGGAGGATTCCATCCCTGAGTAGGAGCCAGATGTTATCTCCTCAAATAAACATAGACTAGTTATTGTTTTCTAGGTGATAGGAAGTCATTCAAATTTTCATTTTCATATACATTTGAGGTTCTTTTTCAAGAGTTTGAAGTATGTAATAAAGTTTGAAATAACATTTGATGTTACTTTTTCTCCAAAAAAGAATTTTCGGGTTTTGGTAGCTTAGGCAGACATGGCAATTGTTCATTAGCTATCGAAAGCCCAGCTTTTGGCAGCTTACAGCATGGAAGACAAAACTCTTCAAGCTACTGAAAGGAAAGGCACGTGTCATGTATCGTGGAATAGTTTTCGATGGCTTAGGCGGATACGAGAGTTGTTCATTAGCCACCGAAAAGCAAGTTTCTGGCAGCTTACTATTCAAATGCAAAGTTGTCCACGGCTACCGAAAGCAGAAGCATTTGTAAACACTTTTCTGGAAGCTTACGTGGTCAAAGGTGAAATCATCAGCTACTAAAATTAAGTCAGTTTCAAACGGTGGAGATGTCTAATCAAGGGCTTAGTCGTGAAGTTTAAAAAGGGATCAATCATTCCTTAACCACCGAAAAGGGTCACTGCCAGCAAAGACACAATATCTCCAAGGTAAAGCCTGCTGCAATCATGATCTCACCCTAGCCAATTGAACCCTATATCTCTCACGTCTACCGAATTTCGAAAAGTTGTACATCCAGTGTAATCATGCAAAATTGACAAGTCATTGAACCCTCATGATTAGATTTTCAATTCACATCCCTTGAATTGAGGTTCTTTAAACCGCGATATCCTTCTTCCTTCACTCTTGCCATGTTGCCGAACTTACCTTTTCCCTGAATTTGCGTCATTCTCTCAAGCTCAAAATTTTTAACAGCAGGTGTCAAGAAACAGCTTACAGATGAAGAAAAGTGAAGGAGTGGTCCTCAAGAAAGGGTTAGATGACATCTATTACCTGGAATCACACCCCGAGGTATGTCAACTCTTTAAAGATGGAGGCTATTATAAATTTTGTAAAAAACTTCAAGGATCTCATCAGCAAATAGCCGAAACGTTTTGTGAGGCACCTGCAACAATTACTTAATAAAAATATGCGAAATAACAGAAATGACAGAACTTAGAATCACTTTTATATTGATCATAGGCCACTTCGAGGGGGCAACCTCCTATGAGAAAGCTCAATACAAATAACTTCACGGTTCCTTCATAGGTCTCAACACACACTTATATACTAAGTCTAGGTGCCAATACTATGGGTCAAAACCATGGGCCACTACAAACTATGGATCAACAATACTACGGGCGACTTACAAAGCATATGCGCCAACAACAATAACACAAACTATTGATCAACAAATACTACGGGATGACTTACAAAGCATATGCGTCCAACAACAACATACTAACAAAGTAAAGACATGGGTTCCTAACATCCCCTCCCCCTTAAAAAAATCTTTTTCCTCAAAGCTTTAGATGTGGAAATTGTTGTTGAATCTGAAGGAGTGGTTCCCATGTAGCATCCTCTGGTTGCATGTCGTGCCACTGAATTAAGACCTTTGTGATAGAGCGAGAGCGAAGCTGACACATGCGCCGATTGAGGATGGCCTCTGGCTCCAAAAGGATGGATCCTTCATTATCCAGTTCGGGTAAAATCGTTTGTCCACTGATGTTGGTGCCAAGAACTTTCTTCAGACAAGAGACATGAAAGACTAGATGAATGCGGGAAGAAGGAGGAAGTTCCAATTTATAAGCAACGGACCCAATCTTCTGAAGAATCCGATATGGCCCATAGAACTTTGGAGCGAGCTTATGACGCCCTTTGAGTTTCAAGGAGGATTTTCTGTACGGCTGGAGATGAAGAAAAACCATATCACCGACTTGAAAAGTGCACTCAGAACGGCGATGATCAGCTTGTTGGTTCATGCGATTTCTTGCCATGTGAAGATTGTCCCGCAAAATGCGAAGAATCTAATCGCGGTTTCGAAGGACCGTGTCAACTTCCTAAACTGGTGAACTAGTGGGGGTGTATTGAAGAAGAGTTGGAGGTGCCTGACCATAGACTGCTTCATATGGGGTCATTTTAGAGGCAGTGTGGTAAGAGGTATTGTACCACCATTCAGCGAGAGGGAGCCACTTTTCCCACTAATGTTGTTGTTCCGAGGTGAAGCAACAAAGATAAGTTTCCAAGCATTTATTGATAATTTCAGTCTGACCATCTATTTGTGGGTGATACCCTGAACTCATCTTCAATTTGGTGCCAGTGTGGAGAAATAGTTTTGCCCAAAAATGACTGGTGAAAGTCGCATCATGATCCGAGACAATGGAAGAAGGGATGCCATGAAGACAAAAGATCTGGTCCAAGAAAATTTGAGCGACGGAGGAGGCTGTATAGGGATGGCTGAGAGCACAAAAATGACTATATTTGGAGAGGCGATCAACCACAACGAGAATCACTATCTTCCCGCCAGATTTAGGGATCCCTTCAATGAAATCCATAGAAATATCTGTCCAAATCCATGTAGGTATGGGAAAGGGTTCAAGCAATCCTGGAAGGAGTGTTGTTTCACCCTTATTGCGCTGGCAGGTATCACATTCGGCCACCATCTGTTGAATTGTCCTTTTCATGCCCTGCCAAAAGAAGTTACGCCATGCTCATTCATACATTTTGAGGAACCCAGAGTGCCCTACCGATGGAGAAGCATGGAGTTCATAGAAGACAGCCTGTTGAAGATTTGTGCTCTAGGGAAGCACCAGACAACCCTTGTATCGTAGAGAAGCACCATCCCAAGAGTAATGTGGTACAATAGAAGGGTTGTTGGTTAAGCGTTGGATGATTTGAGATAAGGAAGAGTCATTGACATAACCCTGTTGAACAGATTGCAACCAATTTGGAACAGGCATAGAAATAGCTGAAAGAGAACCTTGGGCATCAAATGTGGGAGAAAAAGCATCTGCCACAATATTGTCTTTACCCTTCTTGTAAGTGATCTCATAGTCATAACCCCTGAGTTTGCTAACCCATTTCTGTTGTGCCGGGGAGGAGACACGCAGGTCCAAGAAATATTTCAAACTCTAGTGATCAGTCTTGATGCAGAAATGATTCCCCAATAGGTATGGGCACCACTTCTGTACTGCATACAAAATAGCCATCATTTCCTTCTCATAGGTAGAGGCAGCTAAATTCTTACCTGAAAGGGCTTTGCTGGTGAACGCAATGGGGTGTTCATCTTGAAGGAGAACATGTACGAGGGTGGGTACCAGAACTATATGGGGGCTACTAAAACCTGTAGCAACAAGAATTTACAGTTGGAAACAACCCAACTTTTCTTCTCTTGAACCATTTAGTTGACTCATTATATTTGCTTCAAGTTTCTCAATGTAGCACTTCGCCTAGGGCACAATCATTGTCACAAAATTGCATTGGCATCATCTTTTTCATTCATGATTTAGCTCTCATACTTGATATATTGATAATGACACTTGTTTACATAATTACCGGATCTTGTTTCCTGTGGTTACAACCTGGTAGTTACTTGTCATCTTCATCAATCTATCAATTTTTTCATCAATGAAAACTTATGCTCAACAACATCCCCCTTTGTCATTGCTGGAAACACTTCTACTTCACATTTGTTGCATCTTTTCTCTTTCTTCTGATCTCTCCCCCCTTGACATTAATGACAAAGGGATGCTCTTCCTTATTTTAGATGCATTATGTAAAAATATTTTATTTTTGACACAACTCCCCCTTTTACTGAGTTGGCTCCCTTTGAGATTATGCGTCATTGTTCTCAGGTCTCATACAATGGTATTTTCTCAACACCTTTGTCATATATTCACTTATATCTTCAGGGTTGTTTCAAGAATTTATTTGTCTTGGTTACTTCCTTGTCATGTGTCTCAAGATGTTTGGATCTACCTCATGAGCTTGTCAAACACTTCCTCAATGCATCAATGATCTTCATTATTTCTCTAAAGAATCATATTCATTTAGTCTTCTCATTTATCCAAAAGAATCTCTAAATGCCATGGATTTCTGCAAATATCTTCATGATAGATATGATACCCCTGAAATTGTGCTTTCCCATCTTTAATTTCCTTCTAAGACTGTCCAAAAACATATCTCAAGGCTTCAATGATAGATATTTAAATCTCCTTTGTTTTATCTCTATATTAGACATTTCAACAATTGTCCAAAGGTCTGTTCTAAAGCCCTCAATGAACTTTAAAAAATGCTCTTGATTTGCTGTCAATTCTTTTCAAATTAAAGGCCTTGGGCCATGTCTTTTAGCTTCTATTGTCAAATCCTCTGTTGTTTCTCTTTTTACTATTAAAATTCTTGTTTTAATTATGCTTCAGTGATCTGTCAAATGTTGTCTCCTAGATCTACCAAATACAACATTATTTCATGTATAAAGACTGATCCAATATCTCATGAATTCAAAATTGTCCATAAATTTGATTGCAAGGAGTCAAGGGTACTAGAAATTATGAGTATGTTTCAATTACTTCCTCTGAATCTTCTTGACTTACTAAAAAATAGTGGAATACTCATCAACCATTCACTCTAGTCATGGACTATAATCATTCCTTGTTGAGACGGTACGTGGATGGTACAATCAACTCATTCTCATTACCAAATACACATTCATACACAATAGTTGAACCAATGTGATATCTTCAAATATATGACACATCATGTCATATTGATTTCTGTTTATTAAGTTTATTAGTTTAAACATTTCTTCATATTAGTAACCTTGGTTACTATCATCATTCCTTTTCAATAGCACATTGTGCAGCTCTCACAATCATGTCATGGTAGTCTAATGTCAAAATCCATTTCTCAAGAGGATCTTACAATATATTTCATCAATCCTTATAAAATCTATCAAGAGATTTGTACCACAATCCATATTTAACATAAGTTCATGATAATCTTCAAAAGTTTTTACATTAATCAATATGATTCCAATATTGGTCCTAAAATTCTTGTCATTTAATCTATATGTGGTCTCCTTGTAGCATAGATATTTGCACTCGTTATTGGAGGAATTTATGTCTTAGTAAAAGTGCTCACTAACTTGGCTCTTCTCTACTTCACAACGTTTCCATACTTTCCCATGAGTGTGCTTTACTAGTATGCAACTAATTTGTTTGGCTTCCAAGCACACTCTCAAATATGTTTATCAAACAAGTGTGTCCCTGCTTGAATACATACTTGGAATCCTCCGCCTCAGCTCTGTCAAAATATGAAACCTATGTCTTCAAATAAGCATACCAAATAGAGATTGTATACAACTATTTGTCTCAACAAATATGTACTCTGTTTCAAGAGTCCTCAAGCTACTCTATACCACCAAATTTCACATAGTTCTTGTAGGATTGCTTACTTATTCAAATACCTCTTCCAGATTACTCAAACTAAAAGGCATTCCACACATGTTCCAAGTAACATTCACCATTCTCTCTAATACCATCTCTTCAATTATGTTCTTATGTTTTCTTCAAGGTGTTCCACCACATAACTTATATTAGTCCCAAATGGACTTCAACCTGAGCTTAACAATAAGGAATATTCCAATGTCTTTTGATAACACAATGTGCCCCGAATCACTACAGAAAATGCAAATTATGACAGCTCACATAGTTATCCTCAATTACTCTGTTTATGGAAGTAATATTAGCCCTTTATGCCACATCCCCTCCAGCTGATCCAACGCAAGGAGGGGAACGGGAGACCAAAATATGGGCTTTTACAAAACTTAGATCCATTCATCATGAACAAATTCATGGAATTACAAATTAAATTCATATGTGTGCAGATGCAAATCAAAGCAAACATGCACAGTGGAATAAAATATCATCCACACACATTTCATATGCATTCAACATATCAATAACAATCAACAAATTAAAAAATTGCAGAAGTAAATACACATAGAGAATACTTATCTTGATTATGAAGTTGTCCCAAACAACTAGCTATGTCGCTGCAACGTTCCACCCAGCCATAGGCCAGTTGTGTTCATCAATATCTCAACACAACTGCCACCCCCCGAGCTAGGCATGATTTCTACAAGGAAAAGGGAGCACTCAAGCTCATGCACAACAAAATGCACATAGGATCTAAGCTAAGCCAGTCCATGGCTGGGTTTATCAAGCCAGATATGAACCCTCTTCTTTCTTAATTTCTTACACACAGTTCAAGAAAGATCAAAGGGATACCCAACGCAACCCCAACATTCTCTTTCGCACACACAAAAATCCCAAATATTGGCATGGGTACACCTTTTTAAAAATGGGATTTACAGACAAGATGGCCATGGGTTTTCCCCAAATCGTTGGCACACCAAAACGGATTGTGGGAATAGGAAATCAACCATAGGGAAGAAACCTATTTATCCCACAAGTATGTGAGCATTCAAATGGCCAAAAACGGCCTCTATGGAACCCCCAAATCAATTTCCCCTCTTCCCCACTATTATACAATACAAAAACGCCCTTCCCAGCTAGAAAAATGAACGAAACCACAACAAAACCATGGAGAAAAATGCCCATAAAACTCAAACTGCGTGAGGGATAAAAGGAAATGGTGACCAATAGATTGGGGAGGAAATACATGGCTCCTTTCTTTCCCAGGAAGCTAAACATGTTTTTCAAAAATTGATGTCTTTCACATACCCGAATTTGGACAGCCATACTTCTCCATTCCCCAAGGCATTAACTACCTCAACCAACTCTTGGAAGAATTAAATGATTGGGTGCATAACTTAAAATGGGCATTTGAGGGTTGATGGGTTCTCTTATTGACACTTGTATTGACTTGATTGGATCCAAGTTTTTGAACATTTCCCTCCCATTTCCTTGTAAAATCATGCCCCCATACTATTGTTGCATTGCATTGCATAGCTAGTTGTGGGTATTTTATTAAAATGCATATTTACATGATATTTGCAATTTCCATTGTGCTTGGATAGCATGCAAACCATATGCATCACTAAATCAATGGCAGGGACTTGGCCTTGAGCTCTTCACCATGATTTAATAACAATCACTACTACATTTTTGGCCTTTAAGGGGGGTTGTCTTCTGCCCCCAAAAGTGACCTACGGAGGGGGGGGGGGGGTGGGGGGGGGGTTGGCTTTGGGGGTGGTTTTGGAAAAACCGCCCTTAAAGGAACCGATGTTAAAAATTTTTCCCTTTAAAGGCGGTTTTTGACCCCGAACGTAGAGGTCTATTGAGGCGATTTTAAACCCCCCTCATAGACCCCTTCATAGATACCTACGGGGGAGGTTTGTCCCATACTTCTTTGGCAGATGTACACTACATAACCTTGGTAAATTATGAGTCTGTTAAGCCACAAGGTATTGAATTTTTGGCCCTCGCGTTACACTCATATTGCCTCTTGTTAGCTACAAACTAGAGGAATGTTGGGAACTTTGTAACCAGTTATGAAAGATTTCCACGTGTTAGATACAAGTGATTATAAATACACCTCCATCCTTATGCTCCAAAATATGTAGTTAGACCCATCGAACCTTGGTGTTCTATTCGTGGACAACCCCTCCTACCTATCCATATCTACGGATTGATCTTTTATCTTCCAGTTGTTAAACTGTTACTGAAGAAAAATTCTTTGATACTAATTGTTGGAATTTTCAATGATACTGAGGGGGGCTGAGTCAGTATCATGCGCAGATTTACAAATAATTTACTTTTTAAAAACATGCACCAACTTCCATTTAAAACAACATTAATAAAAAAAACTTTGAGCAAATATTT